>JANIJG010011456.1:47314-102174 GCA_024611175.1 Megaceryle torquata | reverse complement strand
TGTTCCTGTGTGGGCTGCCCTGGGTGACCCTGCTCTGGCAGAGGGGTTGGACTCGATGATCTCCAGAGGTCCCTTCCCACCCCTACCATTCTGTGATTCTATGAAAGGATTGAAAACCTGGGTAGCTAGGTGAAGTTCCAGAAATAAGTAAAAGCATGTGCATGTTCCAGAAAGATGGTCGACAGATAAACAGCCAGTGGGAAGCCACCCAAACGGTGTGTGATATATGATACAATCCATTAAGTTAAACTGCAAACACTTTTTGAGAGGGTGAGGGTAACGTACTTTTTAGGATTGCTTCTAGCTGCTGCATCTCTGAACCTCTAAGAGTTCTCTCTTAGAGTTGGGCCATGAAGTCAGCCACCAGCATTAAGTAGATGGTATAGGCATGGAACAACAATATGTTAGCTACCTTCTTTCTACACCAAGTTAAGTATTAAATGGATTTAATGGGGAATTTCTGCTTTTGCAGATCATATAACAGTAGATTTCTGAACCACAAGTTTCCATCTACCCTTTCATCAACATTTTGGTTGAGGTCTGCCTAATATATCTAAATAAATTTCAGTTCTTTGGAAGAAAAAGAATTTATATAAACAAACAAACACTCAGCTTCTGTCTACATCTGCTATTTTCACTGACATTATAAAGGAGTGAAAGAACAGTAGCAAGAAAATGCAAACATAAGAATACAATTAAGTCAGCAGAAATTACTGCTGAGAGGGGCTATGACTGCTGCCTATAAATACATCAGAGGGTAAAGCTGCAGGAAGGGAGACCACTACCAGGTCTCTCCAAGTGCTGACAGACACCAGCTGGTGGGCTGTGCTGGGATGTGACCTTGCCTCTGGCAAATGAGACCCATCCTTCAACCTAGCATGTTAGCACTAATATACTTCCAGCAAACAGTCTGCACTGTAGACCAAACTGTGTGCTAAGGTGGCCGAAGTACAAGTGTGCTTTCTGAACTGTATGATGTGTGGACAGCACTCATCAGCAGAGGTTGAGGTGAACATCTAGCTGCAGTCGCCTAAATCACAGCATCAAAACCCAGGTATTTGTCATTCTTATCAAAGGCTTTTGTTATGAGCATGTGGGAGGAGAAAAAGGCCTGTCTGCTCCTCTTGGGTGTTCCTTCTGTTAGGTTTTATAGACAAAGGTCATAAGCTCCCTCTGTGTTAATTTTGATGGGGTTAGCAGAAGTGTCCTCTCCTCGCTAACATCTACTGGTATGACTAGCACCAGGCTACTCAGTGAGAGGTATTCTTAGGAAAACATTAGGAAAATGCAGCCTGCACACTGAAGAATGTCAGGCTAGGTACCTAGGTTCATTGGCTCTAACTATATAGACAGCAAAGGGATAATAAAGCTTCAGCTAATAAATGCTAGCAACCTCTCAATGTGACTTAATAGCATCAATTTAATGACTTTGGGCTATATCCAGTAACAGAGTTAGAGCGTTGAAAGTTTTAGGTGACTAGTTTCAAGCATGGAATCTGATTTAGCTGCCAATGTTCCCCAAACGGAGGGTTAGCACCTCAAAATAGGACCCAAACCAGCCAGCTCAGCAGGGAGCAGCCCAGAGCTGCTGCGCTCCAAAAGGAATCGAGAGGTGGGTTTCTGTCTCGGTGAGATGCAGAGCCTGCCATCCTCTTCTAAACAATATTGTTTTCTCTGAAGGACCAGCATGAGGTTACTCTCTGCTTTTGAGAGTTGGAAAGGAGCAGAAAAACACATCTTGAAAGTCTAGTGATTGCCATCTTCATGTGAGAGATGAGGGGCGATTTCTTTAGGGCAACTGATTGAGGACACACATGCTAGAACACCTGAACCTCAAGACGGTGGAAGAAGATGGAAAAGTCTTTCTTCAAAAATGTGATGTTGGGTTTTTCTGACCTAATAATGTAGGTTAGAAGCAGCTAAAAATCTGACTGCTACATAATTTGTTCTGGTGGAGACAAACTATCGAGAAAGTGCAATTCAGGCAGACAGAGGTGAATGAAATGGCTCTGCAATATATTACATGGCCCTCATCACTTTATATGATATATGTGTGAATAATTAAAAAACTTGAGGTTGCTGTGTTTCGTTTAGAAACAGAGGATTTGATTCCTGATATATAATATCTAAAAGCAGATACTTCTCAGTCACACCAAAATTAATTGGTGCGCAATCTATGTAAATGAAAAAAAGTAAGAATACCACATGTAGCTCCCAAAAGTGAAAGGCAAGCAGGCTCAAGTCAGCTCTTTTCCCCCCCCGCCCCTCTCTTCATGAGTGTAGCTGAGAATACAGTCAACTCAGTCAAGAATTGTCTTCTTTTTTCCTCTCTTTTTTTTTTCTGTCAGGGGCTTTGACTCCCCCCACTGAAGGAAACTAAACTCAGAGAACTTTACAGGCGTTTCTATTGACTCTGAGAATAATCTTGACTCTACGGATTATCCTCAAGCAGCTGTGGAGAACACAAAAGCTTTCCCCAGAACACAGGAAAAAGAATACTGATGCAGCCCGGGGCAGATTTTTATTTTTTTCTTTCCCTCAGCTCTCAAGTGATTTTTAAGAGCCAGCCGGTCTGGTAAACGATGAATTTGTTTGTAAGAAAGGTAAACACTGCCAAAATCAACAAGTTCCTTCCTTAGGGGCCTGTAGAGCAAATTGGTCCACAGATTAAGACACTTCAGTCAAGTCATGTTGGGACTCACATGAGCCCTTCAGGCTCCATAGCCTTTACCCCAGAAAATACGAATAAAAGTGATAAATTTCTTATGGAGGAGTTAAATATTGTAGGCTCAGGAAAAAAAAAAAAAAAAAAAAGGAAAAAAAAAAAAAAAAGAAACAAAAAAAGAAAAACTAAGTAAATTAAAATAGATCTTGCTGTAAATATCCTGGCATGGGATTTGAGGGGCTTAACTGAGATGGCTGGTAGGTTTACTAGTAGTTTCCTTTGCATTGGGTCAAATAGGCTCTGTCTTGACTCGCTAGACTGGTATCGGTGAAGGATTTAATGGTGATTACAGCTGTGTAAAATGATCTCATATGTTGTCACCTGCCAAAGAAATTTCAGTGGGTGAAGCCTAACCCTATTCACAAGTCATTTTTCCAACCTAAGCCAGGAAATGTGTTAAACAAGCAGAGCCACAGTGTCTTATAGAGGTGGATTTCATCTTCATGAATGCACAGGATGTATGTGAGAGACAAAGTGAAATGAGAAAACCACAGAATTCTACAATCTGCTTTGCACTTTCCCAGCACTTCTTGTTTCAAAGGCATTAAAGAATTAAGACAAACCACTTTTTTAATCCTGGTAAGACACAAAAACATTCATCACTCTCATTTCACAGATCAAGAAGCAGAGGAATATAGAAACTCGATGCTCGTGCCAATTCTGGTTCCATAAATCATAAGAAAATTTTATCAGAAACAGTGTAATAAGAAGCTAAGACAAAGTTTTCAAATTATTCTACTAAACAGAGGTGCCTAAAACTTTAGCAAGCAGTTCTGAATACTTTGGCTGGCTGTAGCTGACATGGCCAGGTCATGCACAGTTCAGTCGGACTTTATTGGCATGACAACATCTTCACACACAGCTACAGGAAATCAGCAATACAGCTGGGAGGGAACCCAGGTCTCCTGACTAGCAATTCTGTGTATTAATGACAATACTCTGCTTCCTAGTCCCTTACATCCTCACAGCATTTTTCAACCATTAACTAATGCATCAACGAGGTTTGTTTGAGATGGAGATGCAACAAGCAAGCTTGAAATGAAAAGCATGTAGAGCAACCATTTCAGTGGGAAAAGGTTAACTCATTCTAATTAAATCCCAAAGAGTCTCTGTTCTCAGAAACCACCACATTTTAAAAGCAATGAGGGTTACCATCTCATTAACTTGGAGGCTGGTTGCCATAAGATGGCTATATAAAGATTTTTTGATACTTATTTCTGCTGGAAATCAGTGTAGGGGAATATTCTATTCCAGGGTCTCTTGCTAATCACTGCAGTTGCACTCTTATTTTGACCTAAATTAAAATACCTCTGCAGACTTTTCCTTTTTTTGGCACATCAATGCACAAGACCCTACATGCTGTGTGACATAACCAGAGGGACCACGTATGTACATCAGGTCATATGACAGACACGCTCTGTTTTAGGACAGAACTGTTGCACTTGCTGGCACCGAGAAGGAAACATCAAGACTGCTCATAGTGGATGTAGTGATGAGCTACATAGAAGGTCCCTCACTGTTGAGTCCCTTGTGGACCCAATTCTCTGTCCTGCTCTAGGACTGTAGGCACAGATGCTGAGCACAAGCAGGACTAAATACCACAGGAATTCCTCAACTGCAAGAGACAAGGCACCAGCACAGCCTAAGCCTTGCTTGCAAGTGGTGTCAAATGTGGATCTGGCAAGTAGCAATGATCTCTGGCTTTTACTGAACGTAAACTTTGCGTTGGTCCTACCATCATAGGACCTCTCCTGACTATATTTTCCATTTATTCTTGCCAGAGAGAAAAAAGTTGTCACATGCTTGGTATGTGTGAAGATAGTAAAACTTTGCCTACTCTTGGAAAGGTTATGGATTTATATTAATGAAGTGCTATTTAGGGAGTGACTGAATAAGAAATGTTAATCAGACAGACCCAAAGAAATACACACCTCACATGTGATTCACAGTCAAGGAAGAGGAAGAATTTATGCCAGCTAGAAGAAAATAGCAAATAAACAGCATATGTGCTGTTAGCAATTCAAAAATATATTCCACAACTTTACCCGCTGAAGGGTAAACTTACCATGTTTCTCATGGTTAGATGAAAACAGGGCTCATTTCTATATAACCATAGGTTAATAACTTCAGTTAGCCTCTCATATGACTGAAAAGCAGCAACAGGCATCACTATCATCACAGGGTGGTAACAAAATTCAGAGAATTCCAGAGAAAAATACTTAAAATATCAACACATAAGCTTAGCTGAATAAAAAGCTGAAGTGTAAGCCCAACCCAGAGAATGGAAAAGTACTGGATAAAACATTGGAAAATATACTGCAGGGAACAATCCCACTTTGGCAGTGGGATAGACTAAATGACCTAATACAACTTTTCCATCCCTAATTTATACGATTCTATGATTCAACAAAAACAAACTGTGCGATTAAAAACTGAAACAAGTCTATAAGCTGGCTACCATATTTTATAAATGTATATATACACATTTCTATGGGTATTTAAAATAGTGACTCTCTTGGCACTAGTACTGCAGGAGATATGCAGACTGTCAGGTTTCCTCTTAAAACATTCATCTGGCTGCCAGGCTGAACAGATGCCAGCAGCCTAAAAGATAGACCTAAGAATAACCCTGAAGACACTCTGAAAAGAAATAGTTGCTAAAACAACAAAAAAAAGTCAATTATGTTGACTGCTATGGGCTAAAACTCTGACTTCATTGTGAAAATGAAGGCAAAGAGCAAAAAAAAAAAAAAGGAACAGCTGGAAAGCTGGGCCCTCGATGTGAGCAGCTCTGTTGGAGAATGGATGCTCTTAGGCACTTACTGTTCTTTAAAATGTTGTGCCTCTCCTCTGTGGGGAAACAGGAGTTGTGTTAAGTGTTGTAGGAAAGTCGTTATATTGCTTTGTATAAAAATACACAGCTCAGACTTTTAACCAAAAAAATTCAGCACGCAAACAGGCAGTTAATGAGCAGGCTGATCTGAAGACATAACAATTCCTCTCCTTACTGGGTAGATGTACATCATCAAAAAATGAATAAAGTATAGAATATATCCAAGGCCCTTCTATTTTATTTTTTTACCTTTCTTTTTCTTTTTTTTTTTTATGATCCTCTTTTAAAGAAATTTACTACTCTCAAAAAACTGCCACGTGAAATTTCTATATTTAGGTTGTCTCAGCTTAATATAAAAGTATTTCAAATGAGAATATGCACTAACAAAGATTGTCCTGTTTTCTGAGAAGGGAAATACTGACTTTTAAATGTGCTTCCCCATGCAGATAATCCTGTGACCACAGAGGTTCCTGCAGTTGTAAATAATTTGAGACCACCTGGACATGCCTTATACAGACAGCCCAGGGAAATAAGTCATTCAAAAAGAAAAACTAAGTCATCTTAGTTGAGCCCCTTGGTACAGATCTGTGGCTCTAAGGCTAATCAATTAGCTCCCAGAAGAAGAATGGGTGGCTCTGTTCTGGAGTCCCAGCTTCAGTGCCTTTCCAAACAGTGGAAGAGCCCCGTCATCCTGCTTTAAATAAGGAATAAGCTTTACCACCGAGGAGGACAAAAATATGGTGTAAACAAATAGTTTATTAAAGGAGAAATGGTAAAAGAAAAGATTCAAGGAAGGAGTATTTTTTCCATCTGAGAAAAACAGGTACTGTGAATTGCTTTTCCACAACAGTGAGCTTCCAGTTATTAAAGAGTTTTTGTTCCTCAAAGGAAAAAAATATCACTAGAAGTGCCGAGAAAAGCAAATGCTGGTCAGAACATATTCAAGATTATTACCACTGGAGTTGGATAAAACAAATTCACCTGGGAAGGCGGTTTAGCAGTTACCTGTTGGTAGAATAGAGGCACTAGGCCCATAGAACTGCAGGCTACTTCAGTTGCTTTTAAACCCTTTTAAAACTGCCTTATTTTTTACTCTTCCACTTCTCACATCTGCTTTAGTCTTTATTCTACAGCAGATTTTAACACAGTGGTTAAAACCTTACAGACTATCACATCTCATGACTTAAGAATATTTCCAATACCCTCCGAGAGATTTAGGAGCCAACACCACTGATTTTCAGTGAGGTTCGGGCTCCTAGGTCAAGGTTCACAACTTGGTTTAGAGAATTTCTATTCTGAGAGAGAGTTCCCACTGCTCTGTCCCAGCTGGCACTGGCTCTGGAGGCCACAGTTCTCAGTACCATAGGAAGCATTACTGGCTGCACGAGCCCAGCAGAAGCCCTGTCCTGGTTTGAGTGACAGCAGCAGTAAATCTGGTGGGCGCTTTCCCTCCCCAGCTCAGCTCTTCCCAGCCCCTGCCCTGGCTGCAGGCAGCAGCTGCTGGCACAGGCAGTGGCTGCTGCTGGCAGTGAGAACACCCCATGGGCAGAGTCAGTACCGAGGGGGGTGCAGACCAAGGCCACTGCTGGGGCCTGTGCCCCACGCTGGGGGGGCAGAAAGTGAAAGGAGGGGACAGGGCAGGAGACCCCAGACTGACCAGCCAGGGATCCCAGCCTATGGACGGCATGGGCCCTGTAGAGCTGAGGGGTCAGGAGGGTCAAGGCCCCACTTGGCCCAGCTCTGCTTGCTTCCTCTGCTGGTTTCTTCCTCAGAGCACCCGAGGGGGTCTCCTTCTGTTCTGCCTTCGATCCCTGTCTGTGTGTCCTGAACCCAGCACCAGAATCCAGCTCCTGAACACAACTCCATCTCCTGCTGGGCCCAGTCTGGGACTCTCCCAGTGCCTTTTCCACAGCACCAGTGGTGATGGTGACATAATTGCCAATGGGGGGGTTGGGTTCCATACTGGGTTTGTATAGATTTGTATCTATTCCATTTTATGATGATTATTTTCATTGTGATTCAAGCTGTCCCAGTTCCCTTGTCTGCTGGCTGAGTCTCTCTCCCTCATTCCCTTTCTCTCCCCTGTGGGGAGGGAGGGGGGTGAACAGAGAGCGGCTGTGACAGGGCTAAGGGGCTGCCCTGACCCTAAACCCTGACAAGCCCCAAGAAAGAATTTTATGCTAAAGATGGAAATGCCATAACTTCCTCCTCATTTACAGTTAGCTTGGTTTGTCTATCTGCAGCCTGCCCCATTTGTTCGGTTACTGTAATACTATTTGGTTGCAGATATGCCAATACTGTAAACTACACCTAGTTTTAAAACTGACCTTCAAAGATCTAAAATAGCTGCTTGAGTTTTGCAATTCTTTTGTACAATTCACAGAATGGTGCATGACACAAACACCTCCCGGGTAAAGCAGCAGCCAGGGAGAAGTAACATGCCCCACAAGGCTGAGCCACAGGACATTTTCTGGGTTTAGCTCTAACTCATAAGGTGAGCAAAGCTCCTGGCTCCACTTGTGTTTCACAGCCACACACTTTGCAGAGCTGGGGAGCTAAGCCTTCCACAGAAAAATAAAGGGAAAGAAGGGCAAGGTAGAAGCAAAAAACCCCCTTCTCTTATAGGGTTATTATCAGGGCATTTATTTCTAAGATCCACATTCATACCCCTCTTTGGATAAGTGAATCTGAGCCCAAGCTGCTCTATGCATATGCTTTTGGGTATCTGGGGACAATGTTTCTCAACTCCTCAGATCTTTCGTTTTCTGGTAATTAAATACTTTAGGGTAGAGAGAGGAAAGCAAGAAATTAAATGAAGGAAAAAGCTGAAGGAAGAAAACCACCCTCTAATATGTCAAAGAGAACATTTTCCCGAGAAGCAGAACACTTGGAACTGAAGCAAAGTTGGATGCACCCCACTCCCTACCTTCTCTAACCAGACCATTCTCAAATTCTGTTTTCCGTTTATGATAGTTAATTACTACTTTTTATGCCTCTACTTAAAATCTAGCCCTTGAGCACCCCTTTATTGTATTTCACAGAATGATGTTTATATCCCCATTGAAAATATTAACCATTATTACTTTCTTTAGTCTTTCTTATTCATCTTCCCTATAAGTTGTTATTGGTGCAGTATACACAGTTAGTCTCAGTGGGAAATACTACAGTAGGAAATTTCCTCCTATAGTAGTAGGAAATAGTAGTAGAAAATTTATAATACTTTTCCTACTACAGTAGTAGGAAATGTTCCTACTGTAGTATGAAATTTGGAGTAACACGCAGTTCTCTTGCAACAAAACATTTGGTGACAGCACAAAAAATTGACAGCATTGTCTCATTTCAAAGAAAGCAATTTTTATCACTTATCATTTTAGTGGTTAAAAGCAAAATAATAAAAAAACCCCACCAACACTGAACTGATCAATTTCCCCCCTCTCAGACAACTGTAAAACTTTTGAGAGTTTGGCCCCATTTGGGACATCAAATTTTTGAGAGCTTGAAATATTTTATAGAATAATATATATATAATATTTTATAGAATATGAGATTTTATAAAGGAAAAAATATATTTAATAGAATAAATATTTTATACAATGAAAATGGAAAATATTTTATGGAATAAAATATTTCTCATAGTAATATGCATTTTAGCCCTCCTAGCTGCAGTGAAATATCTTTTTTTAATGGGTCTGTCCAGATAGTCTAGATTCCTTGGTCTAAATCTGCAAATGTTTTTACCTGTGCTTAACTTTTCTACTGTGTGTGGTCCCACTGAAATAAGTAGGACTCCTCAGAGTGGTTAAATTAAACACTAGTGGGAGTGTTTAAGTGTCTCATGGCCTGAGACTGCATATTCCCAAGGAAAAGCATATGTTATCTGGGGAGAGGGAAGGTCCTCTGAATTACTTTACACACCTATCATGCTCTGTAAACAATGCAAATGAAAATATTAGTGTCACAATTTTAAACTCTGGAGTGTTCCTTATATAATGCCAAAAATCATAATAAGCCAAGAACCTTAGGATAAGTAATGAGTGTTTCAAATTATTCCCTTATTTTCTTAAGTTGACTGAATGGGGATATTTTATGTGGCTCTTAATTTATTATCTTTCATAATAAGGAAAGTTCCTGCAGAAATATAGAATTATGGAATATTGCTGAACATATTAAATCTAACTAAGGTAAATGGGTTTCCTTTCCAAAATTGTATGGTCCTGTCTATCTTTGAGATATTTGGATAACTGGTGGTTTCATTCTTAGTCATAGAATTGTTTCGGCTGGAAGAGGCCTTCAAGATCAAGTACAACCTTATTCCTAGACCTATCAAAACCACTAACCCATGTCCCTAAGCACAACATCTACCCGGCTCTTAAACACCTCCAAAGATGGTGACTCCACCACCTCCCTGGACAGGCTGTTCCAATGCCTGACAACCCTTTCAGGAAGGAAATTCTTCCTCGTCTTCAGCCTGAACCTCCCCTGGTTCAACTTCAGGCCATTTTCTCTTGTTCTATCGCTTTCCACTTGTTCTATCACTTGTTCATACATTTCAAGCTCTACTAATTATGTTATGAGAAGATTTTTGCAAATCACAGGTTAGCATTGCTTCTCCCTGGTGTGGGGTAACTGGTGCTGAAGCAGAAGGACCATACTGGTGCTGAAGCAGAGGGACTATACAGCTGCTGAGAAATTCCAACGGTCCAGGCCTTTGTGTTCATCTTAAGTGAGACAAAAAGTCTACTTTTTAAAGAATTATGAGTATCAAGGATACTTTTTTATTAGCGTTCAGGTGCTAAATAACACCAGCTTTAAAACAGTGATCTATTTTGTTTTGCCACTGGAAAAAAATAGAATACAAAAACCCACACAGAATCACAGAAAATCAAGTCTAGTACAAACTAATGACTGGTCCCAATCCTCTCATCATACAGAGGAAAATTCTGTAGTCAGATAACAGCTGCCAGTGGTGATTTTGAGCCAGAACAACAACTTTTCTCAGCAACGTGCTGGGAGATATCTCCAAAGTGTGGGGGATGATGCGCAGTGCTCAACAGGAACAGGCTGTGTCCCTCCTGCTGTGAGGTAGGCACAGCGAGGGAAAGTGCAAAGAGAAAGGCAAAAATAAGTACCTACACCCTGCCTTGCCTCAGTGCAATCTAGAGAATAGAAATCATCTGCACCGCAGCCATTTTTAGGATTTTTGCCTTCCTTCCACTACCAGGCTGGAGCAGCAGCTTATGCAAGTGTGTCTGAGGTCCAAAAGGAGAGAGGAGTGAGAGCAAGGGCAGCCATGCTGGCCAGCCACTAACAAAAATGCTTCCAGAAGTCCCCATGAAATATTCTCTCTCACAGGCAGCTGTTCAATGCCTCCTGAAGTGCGTTAGGCACTGCTTTCCTGCCAGCCTACTAGACAGCGCGGCACGTTCACCTCAGGTTGCTTTACTTTATTAGAGTGTGAATTAAAAAGCATTATTGTCATTACTCAGCAGACAGCTTCCCTTACCAGTGACTCACTGCTGCTCTCATAACCCTCCTGTACCCTTAGCACCACCCAGGTCATCATTTGTCTCAATATATCCAGTAGTGTCAAGTGTCTGGGAAAGTAGTCTGAGCTGATACATACAAGGAAACAAAAGTTTTGTCTTATGCATATATCCATGCTAAACAGAAAATAGATCACTTCTGGAGATGACAAAGCCAAATTTGTCACCATTTTGGTTGGAAATTTCTTTTGTCTACCCGTATGGAAACTTTCTGTTTGGTGACATTGTGACTTTTAGGTATTTAAAGCCAAATGAAAAGAAATAGTCCCCCCTCATTGAGAGCAAGCCCCTTGTAGCCCCCCCATAGCCCCAGTCTGGTTTTGAGCTCCTGTAAAAGCACACAACATGAAGAAAATTGCAAGTCCAGCAGGATCCAAATAGCATCAACAACTGTTAATCTGCTGGGTGTTTTTAACAAAATGATGAAAGAGAAACAAATCTTCCATGTCAGCAAGATGAATATACCAATGAGATACACAAAGAATAATTCAAAGAAAGTTTACAATAATCTTCTTCTCCTTGGATTAGTTAGTCCAAATAAAAATGTCTTTATTCATGGTCTGAAATCCAGGCTACCACTGAAGGCTGGTTCCAGAAGGCTCAATCTGCCATATAACTGGAGTTTGGAGAATGGGTTTAACAAATCTCAGAGAAAATTTTATTGCTCAGACTTTAGTATGCAAAGAATCATTACAGGCCAAATCTGCAAACTCTCCTCTAAGTAGCCTCTCCTTTTACTGACTTTAATGCAGATGGTTTTCCCTTACAGAACTGAAAATAGAAGGCAGTAATCCTTTGGTTAGTCAAGCCGAAACTCTCTGAAGCTCGCACACAACGTGGAGGAAGGGCAGTAGGTTTGGGCATCTGTGACCTCCTCCAGTTTTTAGCTGTATGGTGCAATAGTTACATTTACTGGTAATAGGGAAGATGAGTGTCCTGAAAAACATGGGCAGTAGCAGCTTCTCTTGCCTGGGCTGCAGCTGCTCACCACCTCATGGGGGTCAGAAAGGAGTTCTTTCTGCCACAGCCAAGATGAATATGGGAAGACACATACAAAGTCTCACCACACAAGCCAAAGCATTAACCAAAAGATGACTGTAATGAACGTCAGGAAGCTCAAATTAGTGTCAAGATAGCTTGATGTCCTGCTTGCTTGCTGCTTACTCAGAAATAATTTGCTCTTTATGTGAGCTATTAGCTTAAATGAGATTTGTAAGACCTCTTAATTCGCTCAGCCTCCAGGCGACGAGGTCTGCCTTGCTGGCTCAAATGCAGCCGCTGAAATCAATGGAAACATTCCTTATGATTTCAAACAAGGGCAAAGCCTGAGTTGCTATATACTATAGTATATATTTTCCTACACAGTTACTATGTACTAGGTACTCCCACCAAATGAAGAAAATCCATCCATTAATAAAATGATAATCAACTAAAATGAGCTGAGTTGCAAGAATTATTTTCTTTGTGATGTGATTGTTCTGCTGAAGAGAAGCCTGCCCATACAACTGGCTTCATCTGTCCTTTTGAGTTCAGAGTCACTCTATTTCCCCGTTAAGTCTGAGGACAAATACTGCACTAGCTCCTATAGAAAACTATATCAAGAAATTGGTGATTTAGAATGTTAAGCAGATTGATTCACATTTCCAAAGAGTTTCTGCTAAGTTCTCAAGTCCTTTCAGACTTGCATTTACCTATGAGTTCCTGGTTTCCTTCTTTGAGTTTGGAGCCATCAGCAGAAACACAGAAAGAATCCTGTATTTGCTATGATACGTGACATATCACTACACTTCAGTTTGTATCTTACTTTCATAGTGCCCCACTTTTCCATCACCCTTTTAGACTCATTTGTTTATATATTTCTTCTCTCTTTTGAAAAAGTCTGTTATTCTTTCTCCATTCCACTATTTTTTGGGTTCTCCATTAGCCTTCAGATAAAAGTATCCTACCTAATTTTATAAATCTATGGAATAAGAATTATATGAAGTTTTTGTGTTTATATATATAAATATAATTTTCCATCATTGCTAGATGTTGACAGTAAATTGTAGTTTTTTAGCTTTCCTGACAAAAACACCCAGTGGTTTCTACAGTAAGCCACACCAAAGCCAACAGCTGTGTCAGTGTCACCCCGAATAAATGAAGCAGGCAGAGTAGAGCCCCAGCTGAGTACCTGGCTTTCTAGCTTGAACAAGATTCCTTTCTCTTCCTTACATTCCTTTTCACACTCTTGATACACACCCATCTTCCTCCTACATACAAAACTTGCTCGCATCAGATTCACTCTTGCCTTTTCTTGAACAGACTTTGTTAACAGATTTTGTGCTGTTCTCTCCCACAATCTATGCAATCCACTTTCTGCTATTTCATGTTTTAAAAGCACCTTGCTTTTACAGTCATCATGCATGGTGGGATCCTCCTCTGGGAGCAACTGTATTGCTGGATTATTGACAGCCCAACAGCAGAAAGGAAAGCTGCCAGTGCTGCTACTGGGAAGCTATGTACAAAGTGCAACCTAAATAAGAATTTTCCTCCTCCTCCTCTTCTTTTGTATTTCTGCCAAGGCAGACATAGAAGTACCGGCCCAGTTCACCTGGTCCAACTGACCTGCTGTTCCTGGTTAGAGTCAGTCCAAAGCATATCTAAATGTTTCTTAGTAATTCTTTTTTTTTTACCCAGAGACATAAATAATGAACACCTATTAGAACTTAATTCCCCAAAGTATTAATATAGAACAGAAACCATAGAATTATGCTTTTTTTGTTTGGGTTTCTTGAGCTTTTTCTCACTCAGTGACTACCCATCACTGCAGGAAAACCCCGATTCCTTTTAGCCTCAGAATTCAATTCTTTATATCACCCTATGTTCCTCAATAAATACATTCATTCAGAGTACTAGTTTTATCCAGCTAATACCCAACTGCTGCTGAGTTAATCAAACAGAAGCAGCAAGGAGGCAAAGGCAGAGAACAGACCTGCCACTTACATGCTTTGCAACCAGTGAAGGACAGGCACCCAGCCTTGCCCAAAAATTAGATCCTTATCCAGCCTATGTTTCTGTCAGTCTGTCTCGGGGGGGGGGGAAGGGAAAAAAAAAATTAAAAGAGGAAAAAGAATAATAAAAAGGAATTAAAAACTTGAGTAATGAGACTTTGAACTGGTATTTCAAAAATATAAAATAATCTCCTCCCCCCAAAAAAACAACAAAACCCTACCTATTCACAACAAGGGGACACAGAAATGCAGGACACACATTTTTATGTTTCCACTTTGCCTCTCTCCACCTTCCCATCATTTCTACCCAACTCCCAAATTATTTTGCTAGATGTAGAACAAGGGGAAAGGAATTTTCCACTGAAATGGAATTTCTTAGGGAAGCGATTACTCACTGACCTAAAACACGTCACAGAAGGACCTCTCCATGCATGAAATTCAGTCTGACTGGGAACACACTTCTGGAAGGCCTGAGGTTTCCTGGGGCTCTACCGAGACTCACAGGTTACAAAGTTCAAGTAGCCCAATTCAAACTCAAGACATGGCTTTCATATTCCCTGGCCATCTGATTGTCCATCCTGCTCCATTTCTAGCATTCTTTAGAGAAGAAATGAAAAAGGTAATATTTAATTCAACAATTGCTACGATCAGATGCAGATGAAATAGGCAACTTCACACAATGTCACTGTCACTGTTGTTGAACGTTTCTCCTTCACTAGAATCTTTTTTGCAATTGTCTTCCAAATAGGCCTGGAATAAGATTTCCAAATACTGAAACTTTCCCTGAACCCAAAATTCTAATTTTTAGTCATTTCTGTGTAAATCTGATTCGCAGTCAAATGCAAAACATGTCTTTCCTAATTAAGTGATGGAGTTTAACTCTCCCTATTTCTCACCCTTTTCTATTCAGTCCTGTGCAAGACGGAATAGAAAACTTAAATCTAGATGGTGGAGACCAGCAAACTGAATAGCTGTTAAAGAAATCAAGCAGGCCTCTTAAAGCAACTGATTTTCCTTCCACCAGACAAAATCCTCTGCAATGGAGACCCATTAAATGAATACCTGAGGAAGTTGGTCTCTAGTGCATCCAGCACAATGGATAAACGATCACTGTTAAATGAATCTATTTTCAGCAAATCAAACCAAAATATATTTCATACAACGTGATAGCCTGTTTAAATGAACATCACTCACTCAAGAGAGCTGCTAAAGTATTTTGGTGCTATTTAACAGATTTATAGTTCAGCTGTAATAACTCTTTAGATATTTGCCATGCTTATGGCTTCAAAATCAGGCCATAAGACTACTGACTACTAATAGGGACTTTATTGTCTTTTCCTGTGCAGAATTAAAACTGTGTAGAAGAAAAACGCTGATACTGGCTTTCCCATCTCTAAATACATTTTTTCGTGTTTTGAGGGGACTTCTGACTTCATTGTATTTCTCGTGCAAATCCAGTAGAGCTGTCACCAAAAGGACTTTGGGTAGTCAAAAGTCGTTTGAAAAAGAACTTAAAACTATATTAAAAAATCTATGGTTTTCCTCTTTTTCCTTCCCGAATGAAAGCTTGATTCCAGTGTGAATGGGACCTCTGAACATTGTTGAGTTTACTGATTTTATTAAATTTGTAAATTACAAGTTCCCTAAACTCTGTGATGTCCAAAATACTTTGCATCAGTTAGGAGTCAATATATCAGTTAACATTCCATCCTCTACAAATCATGTGCATATATTTTCTGAAGAAAGTTCTAGACAATAGGCATTCCCTGAACAGGGGCACTCTCAGACCTGCTGGAGGACAACATTCAGATCTTCCTCTGGAAGCCCCTCATCTCAGTCATTTCTAAAGCCAATCACTCAAATGAAATAATGTCAAGTCAGTTAACCTCTACTGTCAAGAAGGAATGAAAAAGACAAGCAGCCTCTTAATTAGGAGGGCTCCAAATCATGCACAAATTCATAGATCAACGGCAACTGCTCAGAAGCTGATAGGGAAACAGACACTTATCAGTGAATTAATGTAACTCACTTTGTTCAGCTGCCACTCAAACAATTTCTGTAACACGTTCTGCACCATCTTTCAGGTATGAAGCACATTGCATGATGAAATCCCAGGAGAACAGATAACTTAGCATCATTAGAGATTGCAGATGCCTTTCATATTCATATTAATCATTCTCTCTCCCAGCTTTAACAACAATTAAAGGACACAGCAGCCTTCAAAGGTATATATCTCCCCAACGAAACTTCATCTTCTGAACAAAAATAGATTACAAGCATGACTGAGAGAAGAAAGACAATTTGAAATATTTTCACAAGGAGGAATTTCCTGGAAAGAGAAATAAAGAAAAAGTTGTCTCTGATTCTTGGTTAATAGAAGTTTTCCACAGCAAATTAAAATGGCAAAGCCTGTTCATATGGGAAGTCAGAGAATTCTGACATGCTTGGGTTTTTTTTCGCTTGTGAAAAAATACTGATTTGGAAAAAAAGAAGAATTCCCTTTCAGGTAGCCACTTCCACAGAAAATCTCTGCTAAGAAGAAGAATTTATCCATATTCTCTAAAAAGATGACATAAATTGCATGAAAAGCTGCCATGAATGATTTTGTTCATTCATCGTAACACAAAATGTCTTTCTAGCTCTGTAGTGGCTAGCAGTACCTTCCTGACTTAGAGGGGAAATGCAATGGCAAAAAGAATTCCTAGGAAAACATTTTTCAGGAACTACTGATCCTGTAAGGCAATGTTTCCTAGATGTTCTGACAAAATACAGTGCAAGTGTGAAACGTCCCATTTCAGCCGTGACAGAACTTTTTCCCTTGCAAAAATGCTGACCTTTGCAGTAAAATACGTATGATTTTGTGGTGTGTTTGCATTTCAATTGAAAAATAAAATGAGTAGTAGGATGAGTGTTTCCAGAGAAGTTCTGCTAATGGGTGAAAATGGTTGGCAGGAGTTCAGTTCTAAGACACTTGCTTGTCCCTTTGGAACACATATTTCTACCACCACAGAAGCAGACACTCTCCAGATCTGATCTGGGAAAGCAGTAAAAGCTCATCCCAGTGAGAATAATCTGACTGCTCCCAAAGAGAGAAAGCACAGACTCACCAAACTGTACACCACCTGGAAGGGTTTTACAGGTCAAGCTTCAAATATATTCAATGAGAGAAGAGTTTATTTTCTTTTTGCCTCCAAGAAGCTCCTTATTAAAACTAGCTCTGTGGGATTTATTGCAGCTATACCCATTGACAGTCTACACAAAGCTACTTGTGTGTTGTGAGGCCATTGGATATGCTGTGAAATGAAGGTATGAAGAAGCCATCTCCAGTGCAATAGATTCCTTCACCCAGCTTATGGTATTTTATTGTTTCTCCATCTGGGGACAGAAAGAACATGCCAAGGCTCTTAGGAAGCAGCTCTAGGAGATAAGAGATAAGGGAGTTTTTGCCAGCTTAAGCCAGTACAAGGTCCGGTGAGATTTTCCAGCTGGAAATTGCTTTTTTTGTCTCTTACATGTGGTCTAGTAGTCAATGTGTGAATTTGCCATCAGGCTCTAACAAATTGCTATTTGTTTTGCAGACGGCCGGTGTCATCCCCAGCAGGAACGAGCAGGGTGCAGAGCAAGAGGCATTGCAGCTGGCGCGGCAGCCCCCACTGACAGACGCGAGACAAATGCCAGGATTTAGCACCCCCCTTTCTCCGCACACAGGCTGATCCTGCATTACAAACTTGCAGCCAGGTCTCTTCACACTGTTTTGCATGTATGTGCACTGTAATCCCAGTTCAGGAGAGATTCCCTGCTTATGGCCACAATTGCAGAAAGTCAGACAGCATACCCAGAAATAACCTGAAATTACTAAAACCCCCTCAGGTAAAATCATCTTGCATAAAACAGAACTGTGTTACTCTGCCAACACACAAAGAATCATGGAATAGTAGGGGTCGGAAGGGACCTCTGGAGATCATCGATTCCAATCCCCCTGCCAGAGCAGGAACACCCAGGGCAGCCCACACAGGAACAGATCAGGTGGGGCTGGAAAGTCTCCAGAGCAGGAGACTCCACAGCCTCTCTGGGCAGCCTGTTCCAGGCTCTGTCACTCTCACAGGGAAGAAGTTTCTCCTCAGGTTCAGCTGGAACTTCTTCTATTCCAGCTTGTGACCACTGCACATCGTCCTATCCCAGGGCACCACTGAAACAAGCCTGGCCCCTTCTACTTGACCCTCACCTTTCAGGTATTTGTCAACATTCCTAAGCTCCCCTCTCAGGCTTCTCTTCTCCAGGCTAAACAGCCCCAGGGCTCTCAGCCTTTCAACCTAAGAGAGATGTTCCAGTCCCCAGATTAATTTCCTTTAAAGCCAGGACATCCTTTTACCTTGGTCAGGTGAAAGACAGCAAGGATCTGGATGCTCATCCTTACCCAAGTTTTTCTCCTAATGAACCAGGTCATCTTGTCTCATGTTGCATTTTATAGATTTCCCAAATGAAGGAGAATTATTTCTGCCTTAAGGTTTTTCTTCATGTTGAGGTGGATCTTCCTGTTTCAGCTTGTGACCATTGCCTCTTGTCCTGTCACAGGACACCACTGAAAAGAGCCTGGCCCCTTCTGCTTGACCCTCACCCTTCAGACATTTGTAAACATCCGTAGGAGACACCATTTAATTCTTGTAAAAGTGAATCTAGACCTCAAGATCCACAGTGGATTGTGGCTAAAGATTAGAAAGATTGTACATCAATCATAAAGCTTCCAGAAGGTGAAATCCAGGAACTTTATTCAGTTCCCTCTTTTAAATGCTGAAGTAGAAGCCAGTGGCAGCAGAGCTTCTGTTCCAGATCTCAGACTAAGAATGTGGTCTTGGCACTGAGACCAATGCAGTTTGTATATACATAAACAAAGAAAATGTCGATAGTAAAATAATTATGAATACATAAACCTAGGACACTAGGAAGCCATGTTTATAGGCATTTTTTAGTTTATAACCACACATTTAAGAATTTCCTGTCTTTTGTTTTAGCCAGACACATGGGACTATTTTAATGCGGTTTTATTTGTGTGTTCTGTTTCCTTCACGTTTGTGTTTGAGCAGAAGAGGATGGGGATAAAAAACCACTTTCCAGGAAAGGTTTACGAAGCTAGGCTGTGGCAATTCCCTTCTGTGCACTTAAGACAATCATAAAAATGCATACACCGTATTTTGAAATGTTTCAAATGACTTATTGTGTAAACAGATGATGATAGAACGTCCTGAGTTGTTATTCAAACACAATACATCATAACTGTTTCTTTGGAGGCACTATGCATATCTGTTGTGGGCATTATTTACAGGATTCATTGTAAAAGCTTCACGAGGGTACTTACTGTGTCTTCCAATCCTCACAGCTCAAAAATAATGACCTCAGCTCCTGACCATGTAAACTCTGAAACAAAAGAAGAGCCCAATTGTCTTTTTTTGTGTGTAAACAAGACTTGTTTACAAGGTTAGGTCTTCACCAGTAAACCTTATTTGTAATATGCATTATGATTACGTGGATCTTCAGGATATGCATGTGAAATCGCAGTCCAGGCTGGTTCTAAAACATTTAAACCTAAAAAAGGAAGCTATTTGACGTAAACCTTAAGAACTACCACCATTACCACTTTGTTCTTGTGTTCTAGGCAGGGAATAAGCTTACAGGTATCTTCTCTTGGGATTTTCTTCTCACCTTCCTTCAGTTACTGATTCCATAAGCAGCCCTTGCTAGGAAAAAAAGGACTCTGGGGTGGATCCCAAGCTTATGGTCACTGAGCTATGTCCCAGATTCAGAGTCCATGACTCTTGAGTAGGATTTATTGCCAGTGATTGAACCCCAATTTCAGGTGTATGCCTCTAGGGTATCTATATGTGGAGCAGCTTGGATAGGTTGTCAAAGCACAAGACCATTTGAAATGTCTTGGGATACCTCCTTTGCCTCCAGCTGCCACACCAGGACATCCCAGTTAGAGATGGTCCTGTCTTCCTTCTGTCAGCTTTATGTGTGCTTCAAATGGCACTAAAAATGTATGTGTAGACAACAGTATCAACTCAATAGTTAACAAGAGCACAGAGAAATACTTGGCTTGTCATAGATTGGGCATGTATAGGTGGTCAGCAGAACTGCAGAGAAAAATAAAGCAGGTGATGCAGGAAATGCACATTTAGTCACCTCAGCAAATGCAGGGACTGGGACAATATTGGCTCAATAAGACAGTTTTAGTTAACGACATACATCTTGAATGCTTGTAGACACCTCAGGTATCTGGGTAAGATGGATAGGGTTTGGGTTTTGGGGGGTTGGTTTTTTTTTTGGTTGGTTGTTTTTTGTTTTGGTTTTTTGTGGGTTTTTTTGAGTTTTCCTGATGACCAAGATTCCTCCCTATTTTCTATCTGATGTTACCAATGTTTAATTTTCTCTCATTAGACTTCTCCAACAGTGAGTTTCTAGGCATGCACAGAACTATCCGTGTCTGCAGCCACTTGGAAGAGAGGATTGTTGTACCTCAGCATTTTTCCAGTAGTTTTGCCATAACATGATTTCTTCTGTGCTGTGAGAGGACTCTCCAAACCTCAAAGTTTCAGCAGTTATCAGTATCTCCTTAATAATTAAATCTGCACAGGGAAACAAAGGAGATGTTCTTGCAGAAACAGACTCACCAATGCAATAGAGGCCCAAGTCTTTGTTCAGAAAAAAACAAACGGTGAGTCCTTGCAAAATGGAATATCTCTAGAATTAGGGTGTGCTGCTAATGGTCATCTTTTGTGGACAGATAATTTATGGTATATTATGAGCACACAGAGTGTGACCAAAAACTCCTTTGGCAGAAGAGGGCACTGAATCCTATGTTTCTACAGCCTGGGTAACTTTTCTGTTCACCAAGAGGAGGAAAAAGGAAAAGAAAATCTCAGAGGTTCCATTTCTGCTTTCTTGAAAGACAGCTCAGATATCCAAGGAAGGATAGATGAGCTCTTAAATCTTCTCTGTGTGCCCAGCTCAGGGGTTCTAATGGAAGCTTAGGTACTGAAACAGGACTTGGGAACATAACTTTGGTTGGTTTTGCAATTCTTAGCTTACTTTCTGGACAGAAGTAATTTATTTTCTAGGAAAAAAAACCCAAAAAAACAAAACCAAAAACCCCCCAAAAACCCTAAACAGAAATTTATCATTTCATAGATATTTGAGACTTGGCTATTTATTTTTCACCAGCTTTTCCCATTTCTCTATTTTATACCTTTAAAATCACTCTGAAAACATCTCCATGTGGTTATCTTTGCTAATGCAACCTCATGGATGAGCATTGTCAAGTTTGTCATTCGTTCTGCACTCCTGAAAGAAAAATCACTATTTTTTTTCTATAGTAAAGAGGATGGTTCTGATTTCTACAGTTTGGGAATCTAAAAAATATCATCCAGTGCACTGTGAAGAGAGGGAATTGATAATAAATACATGTCAGTATCATAAAAGATAAGAAAGAAAATGCAAGGAAGGAATTCTGGGGTTCAGAAGGACAGATTTTTATTTAAAAGCACTCCAAAAATTGTTTTGAGCTTAATTTAGAACACTCAGCTGTATGTTCTATTGAAATTGTAGAGCAGTTTCTCAGATTTTAAGATAGGATGAATGAGAAAATAAGTCTCATTTCATATGCAGAGGTGCGTGTACACATGGATACACAAAAGGACACAAATTATTTCAGAAATGATAGTTTCCTCTCAGTCCAATTAAGTGAATTGAATGTAGTTAAGTTGCTGTAGTTCTCAGGGCTCTAACTGCACATAAAAACTTCCAAATCATAACGCATATGGTTTTCCATCCAAAACAAAAGGAGAATTATTAAAATGTGGTGGGATTTCATGTAATATTGGCAGACGGCTTAGATGGCAATAATTTAACACTTTCACCATGAAATTAAAATTTACATTCGCTTGGTGCAATTCTTCAGACCAACAGCAGACAATTGTGTGGGCTTTTTTTTTTTTTTAATGAGAGGAGGGAGATTTAATTACTTCAGTTTTAAACCTGAAAGCTAGAAAAGCTTTTCCATTGCCTGATGACAAAGGCAATAATGCTGGTACAAGTTTGCAGATTCTTTGTGAGCCTACTTTCCATATTCTCCATAGCTCTACTTTAAGGCATCCAGCTTTCTGACGGCCATGAACCACCAGATCGATTCCTCCACACATTCCAGGCAATGTATGTAAATTCCAGCTGCTCATAAATCCTTTTTTTTCCTTTTTTCTTTTTTCTTTTTCTTTTTTTTTTTTTTCTGAAAGCCGAGTGTTATGGCTGCTATAAACATTTCAAGTAAATTGCCAAAATCTTCAGCATGGTGTCTTTCTGTATAGAATGTATACAAATGATACTATTTCTTCTCATGAATTCTTCCCTTTTGCAATGATTCCTGCTGTATTGTGTTACTGTCTATAAAACAAATGTTAAAGCAGTGAGCTGTAGCTCACCAGACACAAACTACAACAATACATTTGATTTATGTTGCCATAAGGTCTGGTAGGACAGAATTACCAAGTTTTTATCCAGAAACATATTTTTTCCTGACATTTGAGAGAAGCTTGTAGCTAGAATGCTATCCTTAGGCTACATATATATATATATATATATATCAAGGTATATGTAAGTAATTAAAATAAGCATCTTCTACACTTGGTCAGACCTGTACAGGGACAGATGGAAGGTCTCTCTTATATCCTGGCAGAGTGTTTTGATGAGGGTTGTTCTATGGAAGTGGGTAAGATGGGAACAGAAAATGAGGCTTAAACAGGTAACAAACACAGTTATGCTGTGGACAAGACTGCAAATGTGGGAGAACTGGGGAAATTAATTCTATGTGAATATACATGTATGAATAACATACATGTACTTTTGCTTAATTAGGAAGCCTTTAATTTATTTCCTTTTCCCTATATTTGGACATTTTTTTGCATTTAAGAAAGAATAAGCGATAGATATGTCTTGATCTCATTATCTCAATATTACAGAGGCATGTTATCACATCTTCCCTTTACTGTCTGCCTGTTGCCTCTGAAACTGTAGATCTAGAGTTCAGTGCAGTCGAAATTAGCCACATCTCTTCCTGCTTTATAAGCCTCCACTGATCTCAATATAAGGGCTCAACACAACTCTCAGGGGTGGGAGGGAGGGGAAGAGAAGGAGAAATCCTCCTACATCCAACCTTATTGTATTTACATTTGAAATGGAAAATACAGATGTTACAGAAGTACACATCTGGGACATTGTTTCCATATTTTTGACAGAGACTAATTTTCACTGCTTTTCAGCTAAAGTGGCTTAAAATCAACTTCTTCCCCCTGCCTGAAACTCTCAGAGTTTTGGAAATAAAATCATGTTATTACATTTGCTGATCTTGCAGACTATGCCGTTGTACTTATTTCCTTTCTCTTCTCCCCAGCAGCTTTGCAGGATTTTTGTCTGGGTTATAGGGTTTAGGTTATTTTCTTCTTTCACCACTGTTCCAATGCTCCATTTGCAAAGTGTTTAGATTATAGCAGACGCGAACTTCCTCTGTCTCAGAGCCAGCCATGAATCAGGCTGAGAGCTGGAACCACTGGCTGTCGGAGGACCTTGAAAATCTGCAGCTTTAAAATAACAAGTGTTTGACAGCTAGGTTTACAAAACAGCAGATTGTGGCTATATTGTACTATGCAGCTACATATGACATAATAACTAGGGACTTAAAGTTATTTAGTCTTTTTCCTCTCGCCATAATTTCCAATAAATAAATCTCTCTGGGACAGGGGGTCTGGTGAGTTGTACAATGCTTGCATTTTCCTCACCGCAGCTTGTCGCCTCTCTCCTCTATTTTACATGTTAAAAAAACCCCTCAGTGCCTGGTAATCACAGTTCTATAACATTTCCCGTTGAAAGAAACAGACTAATGTAAAGATAAATATATACACTTTTTGGGTTTGGTTTTTTTTATTATTTTAATTTTTTTTATTAGTCAAGGTATTCATTATAAATCTTCCTATCAAAATCTCTTTAGAAACTTCTTAATGGACAGAGCTTAATATTGTGTAGTTGGAGTGGAACACAAGCAATTATTTTTAAGGTTTTAAATGGTGCTTTTGAAAAAGAGTTATGCTCCTGGGAGTTTTATTTTTCAAAATCAGTGGTCAGAGGTTGCATAAGTGTGGATTCATGTGCACTGAAAAAAACCTGAAGTGAATAAAATGTGACTACTGGAATGTTCTTCTTTCTCCCGACATAAAATGTGATGGAATGAATGAAAGAAGGATTTTACATTAACACGTTTACTAAAACAGAACTAGCTATTTTTGCTACGTTCCCTTTCTGATTTAAAAAAAAAATAAATGGTCAGAAATGCCAACATTTTCTATATCAGATTTTCCCTTTCCTAATATATAGTCTTTCAAAGAAACCCAATTAATATGCTTGCTCAATTTCCATTAGACATTCAAATCCCTTTGCTTTTGACATCCCATGACTAATTTTTACTTCTTTGCTTTGAAGAACTCAATTCTCCAGGAGTCTCTTTACACTATGTTTTTTTATTGTAACCTTAAAATAGGTACAGTTTGGGGATATGTTTTACAGGTAAATCTGCAAGAGTTTAGGCCTAAAAATATTTATACTTGAAAATTCTTCATACTTTTCTTCAGGAAACAGGTCACGGGGAAAACTAGACTACATCCACAAAGGCTGTATTACATAATATAGGCATGGATTAATTTTAATAGCTATCTTCAGTTGAGTTCATCATCTTAGGCTCCATCTGTAGTCTATGAAGAGAAACAGGCCTTATTAGGGCATGGTTGCTCTGACCTATTTTAAGTATGTACTTTAGGATGATATGAGTCACAACCTGAACTCCACTGTCTACTCTGAATAGATCTCCATTGACTGTCAAGGGAACCCAGGATGATTAATTGTGTTGACATCTACATTGGGCCAGATTATTTCTACTCTTAAAAGCTGAAGTGTCCTTAAAGTCCATGAGAAACTTCATTCTTGAGCTAGGCATTCTCAGTTTCTCATTGCCACCAACAGTGAAATGAAGGACATCTGTAAGTACTGATCCTTTCAGAAGAATCACATTGAAGTGTACGGTTTAGGCCGCATCTCTTAGCATTTGTGGAGTTGATATTGAACAAGATAACATCCATGGGGGTTCTGATGACTATGTGTAAGTTGGATAGGTTTATTGGCTGGCCACAAGGATAGTAGTACAGATGTGTCTTTCAGATTTGATAAAAGCTGAAAATAACCACAGAAAGTAACTTCATTATGTGAAGGCAAGGGATTAACTTGACTTGGGCTTCTGATTCTAAGAAATTACTTAAAACCTTATCTGAAGATATAAGCTAAATTATCTTTTGAAGATAGGACTGAGATACCCTTTCTTTGAGACTTTCAGCTGCAGGTAATGTTTGATTAACTTGACGGGCTCTGTACCTCTATTATAAAGTGTCCAAAAGTATTGCTGCTATTGCAGGCTCACAGAGGAAATCTGCCTAACTAGTAAGGGCCAGCAATTTTACAAGTTATCTGGATATTTAAGAAATGCAGTACTTAATATACTTTTGCAGTTTGATAGCCATATCCTTAAATGTATTTAAGCATCCAGCTTCCACTAAAATAGCTGATGTGGTTTAGTGGCCTAAATACTATTGCAGATCTAAGCCCCAGACTCTCCTCCTGGCTAAATTCACTGGGATTTTTGTAGTTGGTACCTCTGAAAGTGATTTTAAATACTTGTGTACTAGAGGCAAGTACTTGAGCTTAAATTATAGGGTATAATTTGTCTATATCTGTGTTTGCTTACCTTATACAGAATTAAATAATGTCTTTTTGAAGTTGGGTGAGGGTTATGATCAACTCTGATACGTTAACGCTAGATTCCCTTTCTTGAATAAGGTTGATACAACAGTAAAAAGCCTCACCAAATGTGAAAGGAAACAAAATAGTTTCTAATAGTTTGGGGGTTTTTTAACTCTTCTTAGAATCAAATTATTTTTAGAATGTATTTTAAAGGTGGTCTTGAAATAAAATTTGGAATGAATAATTTTTACTGAATCTACTCAATAGTTTATGTCCTTTTCTATCTCTGTCCAAGACCTGAATTCATTTCTTTATAATAATTGTTGTAATGAGTTAGCTCTTGTTTCACTTTAGCGTTACATTGGGAATGTGATGTTAAAAATAATTCTTCCTATCCATTTGGAGAGAACAGATCTATAAATATACCTATGCACTCACAGGGTTTTAGTACTTGACAGTTTTATTAAAAACAACAAGCACACACAGTGTTAGCATTGTTTCTAAGATGTTACTTACCCTTGTCTGTGAAATATCAGCAAAGTAAAATGAGGTATTGGGGTCTCAATCTGACAAATGTGAGAGGTTATAAAAACATTTTTTCCCCTACAACGTATTTATGAAGAAAATGTGCTTCAAGAATAAGAAGTCAGGAAAAACTGGCACGTTTAGAAACAGCAGCAATAGAAGATAATTTCTTGTGAACATTCAAGGTCATTCTATTTCCTGATTTTTTATTTTTTTTTTCCCCCAAACTTTTATCAGAAACAGTTCTTGCTGCTTCTCACAAGTTTCTTTTTGACAGCTTTTCTGCACAATTCCTATTGCTGCATTTACCTTGGAAGAGAAGAGCAAGACAATTATTAGAATTTATTTAGTTGGCCTCTTTCCTGACTAACTCGGGTCACCTAAAAATAAAGCCTCTAGCCTTAAAAATAAGTCATATAGCTCTTCCTGTAGTCAGAGAGATATGGGCACCTTGAGAAGAGCAGTGTGGCTTCCAGGTCTTTGATATCTCTGTAGAGACTGGATCATCCCGGTCACATGGTCTAGATCAGAAGAGCACAACCACCTGCTAACAAGTGAAAGTAAAGAAAATAATTCCTAGAAAACAAAACCCTACTCAAAATGCAAGTTCTATTGAATCTTCCACTGCATGATTAAACACTGAACCTAATAGATTGGATGCTTTCTCCACTCCTCAGAAGCCAGCTCTTACATAGTTTATCCTTCTACAATGGCTGCCTTCCTGAACTGAGGCTAAATAGCACACTGGCTTTCTTGTTTTCCAGAATTAGTCTTTATTTTGGTCTACTGTCTTTTTGTCTGTTGTTTTTCATTTTGATAAAGAGGTAAGTCTCAAGCTCATGAATGAGGAAAAGGAGAGTCATTCTTAATCTATTTTGGTAGTGAGAATAACTTACTGTGGTCATTAAAACCAATTTTTTAAAATGTCATGGTTCTTTCCCTTTAACTGGTTCAGAGTTGTTCAGCTGCATTGAGAGGAATAAAACTAAAGAAACAAACAAAAAAAAATTCCAAGACTTTGGGAAGAGAGAAATCCAGAGAAAAATAGCACAAAAATAAACAATTTGTTAACTTTCCCTTCAGTAAAAGAGCTTTGAAAGCAGGGCAGACGGGTTAGATTTCTGCTAAATTCATTAACCTTGAGAATATCCATAGAAGTCATAGGATAGGTTACCCAGGACATTGAACTAGGGCTCAAATCTTTCCCAGGGTAAAGCTTTTCCAGCACTTGCAGCATGATGTCAATGCAAAGTTTTTCCCAAACTTCCTGGAACAGTTACAGGCAAATCACTGGAGACATAAAAAATATCTGGGGCCTCAGCCAACAGCATTCCTCTATGAATACTGGTATCTCAATTTACTCTCTCTTTTTTTTTCTTTAATTGGCATTATGCAATTTCAAGGATTTACAGCCAGCTAGACTAAGAAAAATGAAATAAAACAAGTCCAGAGCTGAAAGTGACAGCAACCCTTTTACCACATAGTGGACATAATTTTCTACTGCAGAATCAACTATTTTACAACAAAATCTCCCCTTTAGTCTTCTGTGATGTTGCAAAAAGTCATCAACTTCCCAGATTACATTTTATCTGTGGCTTGTGTAATGAACATTTTAATCCACTGGAGCAAGAGAATAAACCATAATTACATATATTTTAGACTGAGGGTATGTTTCCTTAAAAATGTATCCTATTTTAGCATGAAAATCTCAGCTTCTTAAAACAAACAATCCATGGACTACATGATGATTACTCTATATTTTGTGTATGTTGTCAAACCTTCCAATAGCATTTAAAAGAAGTACCTCAAAGTACTGCTGTTGTGAAACCTATTGCAGATAATCTATGTAATCATGAACATCTGACTCTAAAAGGGACGGTTATAAATGGCACAGAGGGCAGTTAAGCATGTAATTGTCTTTGGGAGATAATGGCAATTGGGCATGTAACTCCCATCTGTACCTCAGAAAAATCTCCCCTAAAGAGAAGCAAGAGCCTGTGGTTATGTAGGATCCACCAAGAGCATGGCAGAGCCATCTTCAGAGACCTTTTACCTTTAAAAAACAACAGCAGCTCCTTAACAAGTTTCACACAAATGAAGGGGGCAAAGGTGTGTAGATTTGGCCTCATGAAAGAAAATCCTGAGCTACTTCCCTCCGCTTTGGGTCCCTAATATTATTTATCAGTCAAAAGAAGTGGTCAATGTTAGCAGAGTCTGGGAACTGTCCTTCAGCTTCTTGCACATGAAGTTATTAATCATTCTGGGTGTAGTCAGCCACCTGCTCCAGCTGATAATTCAGTTTTGTTTTGGAAGAGAATGTTTCCAGCAGTTACAGCTAGAGCTAAACCTGTCTTCCCCTGCCTTGTTTGTCAGCTGCACCGCAGAGTGACTGGACACTTGGCTCTAGCATGGCCACTCTTGGGCTGTCTTTTCCAAGGAACTCAACTTCATTCCCATCCCTAAGCAACCTTCAGCTAATGGTGTACTAGCAACAGTGGGCTCCTTCTTTCTGCTTGGAAAAATAATCAAGCTTTAGGTTCTCTCTCTGCAGGGGGTGTTTCTAAAGCCTGAAGTCTTTTTCAGCGAAGCTGACATCCAGCTCAATGTTCTTCTTGGGCTCTTTGTTTGTTTGAGTGTTGTGTTTTACTGTTTATTTGTTTGGGTTTGTATTTTGTTTGGTTTGGTTTTATTATTGTTGTTCTGGTTTGTTTGGTTTGGTTTTATGACAATCTTCTACATTTCAGGGCCGTGCCACCACCTGTGTGCAGGTGTTCTAAAATAGTTAAACATTAAGCTTTTAGAAAGATGGTCTTAACTTGGTCTCAAAACAGCAATCTTTACATAAACAATGGAAATATTCTAGGGAAAGATGCCAGATGAAAAGATTTTATAGCACGCTGGGATTTTTTGTTTGTTTGAATTTATGCTTCAGAAATATCTTGCAGTCTCGGACATGGAGCAGTAGTCCACTGTATCAGGTACTCTGGGTACATGAAACAAAAAAGCAGGTCTTGGTAAACTCAGCAGAACTTCCTGAAATCCTAAATAAAAGAAAATGTCTTGTAAGGCCAACTTCTCCACTCATTTAGAAATGGTGAATTCATTGTGATTGGTTAACAAATTTGGCCTTACATATGGTCCATGGTTTTTGTCTGCATATCTCTGGTTTATATAGTTTAGCTGTGTTTACTTGACAATAAAGACAGAGAAGTCTTCCTCTTGAACTCAGCAGAAGCGTTGGCTCTGACCTCATTTAGAAAAGAAACAGACCAAAAAAAGGTGATTGTTTTCTGTTTTGAATACTGTTATTACTTCTAAATCAAATTGTGATTCTTAACTGCCCTGGGTATAGTTGGACTGCATACACAATTATTATTTTTCTTCAGGAAGAAAGCTCACAAGATCCACAAATCAATTAGGCTCCTGTGAATGGTGTGTGAAATGTAAATCTAGAGAAGTCAATACACTGCCTCTCACTGCTTATTTTTTGTAAGACTCGATCAACTCCCAACCTTCTCAAATGCATATCACATTAGGAAATTGGGACGTGACTTTAAAATACACAGAAGTGACAGGAAAAAAAAAAAAAAAAAAGAAACTGTGGCAAAAAGCAGTAATATAGGTAAAAGCAGTAAAAATATGAGCAGGGGATCATGAATGAGAATGAAGGAAGGAGGTGAAAGATGTGCAAAACAACACAGCTATTGCTTTTAAAACTGACATTTCTTCAGGCTTTCCAAATCTGCTTACTTACTGAAGAGAAAACCCCATTCAGAGGACAGTAAAGACTGTTCATGAAAAAGCTCAGGGACAGTTGGGAGCTAGACCTGCCGTGGGTCTGCTTCACTACCCTCAGTCTGACTTTTCCAGTCTGCAGCAGTTGGATGTGAGCCTCTCTCTGCGCCAAGATTGCTGCTCACAGCTGGAAGGACACCCTTCCCCCTTCCTCTTCTGCCAGCAGAACAGTCAGTTTTAAATTTCTTGAATGCGGCTGAGAGAGGAAAAAAAAATGGTTTTTACTCTTTCTAGGTTGACATATAGATGACTAAACTGGGAATCTTTTTTATTTCTACCAGAAAAGCCTAGTGACTGATAAATAGCATCTTGGAATTAGAAGTTTTGCTCTGAGTGCTGTCAAGGTTTAGGGTCAGGGCTCGTTGGGGGTGGCTGTGGAGACTGAGTAACTGCAGGGTTTGGGTTTGGGGCTGGTGCAACGGGACGAGTGCCTTCTCCAGTGTGGAGCTTTGTGGATGCACCAGACTGAAGCAATAGCTCAGAAAGACAGTGAAAGGGTAGAGTTCTGCAGAAAACTAGTTAGACTGTGCATTACTGATTTCAAACAAATATGGTACGGTACGGTGGTGTTTCTGAAGGCTGAGAGAAACGGTTCCTTCAGCTGAGGCTTAGTGATGCCAATTCCATCATGCAATGAAGAGGGGAGACTAAAAAAGTTGTGCTTTAACTCACCACTTGTGATCACATTAACACCATAAATTCTAATGCCTGCTAGATACATGGTGAGTGATGCAGAAAAAAATAAAACACCATTCAATTATTTTTCTCCCTTTTTAATTTTTTTTTTTTATTTCAATGACTCATCTATATTCTTAACAGTGTTCTGGGTGAACATTCACCTTTTTCCTTAATTAATTTATCATGCGATCCTTTGTTTTCAAGTTCCAAAGCAATTGTAAATGGATTTGAGCTCCTCTGAAGCCATTAGAAAGCATATGACATTCAAAAGTCAAACTGGTAAATTAAGCATCAAGGTCATAGCACAGCAGATCCTTTTTTTTTATTATTATTATTTTAATGACATGTATTATTATTAAAATTACAGTTACCCTGAGAATATTAGTAATTATACAGACACATCACCTTCTGTGAATATTCTGTAAAATCCATTCAGAAATTCAGTTTTGGCATGTTCATGTTCCTTGTTACAGGAGTTCTAAATTCAAATGTTCTGAAGTCAGAAAGAAAGCTTGGTGACATCTAGTCTGTCCCTTTGGTAGAACATTGCCCATAGGCTCTTTATCACTAATATTTTGTTCAGGTGAAAGCTCCTATGAAGCTGTAGCATTTCTTTTAGAAAGATATGCTGCCTTAATGTCAAGACAGTAGAGTAAAAGAATTACAGGCACTATGTTGCCTTTGAGAGGCTTCACTTCAGATTCACAATGTCCTACTTGGTAATGCCAAGGTGTCCTCTTGCTTGGCTTGTTCAGGCTACAAAATGACCTGAGAGGAAAGCGTATGCCTTGGGAACCAACCACCCAATGACACCTGTGTTCTCAGTCAAGGTTTGAAATAGCAACTGCACAGGACTAAAGCCAGTGTAGAAACCCACAAGCCAAGGAGACCTGAACTTAAAACACTTAAAAAGTGAGTAATCCTCCCTAGTGAATAAGGTTCCTGAGAGAGCACGGGCAAGAACACCAGGCTGAGCAGAGCATTTTACAGGATGTACTTTTCCCTTAATGTTTTTTGTTACAGTTTGCTCTATTTCTTTTATTATCTTCAAGTTTTTTTTTTTTTTTTTTTCTTTTTTCTGGTAACCCAAAACATTAAGTATCTCTTCTCAAGAGAGCTCCTTCCCTTATTATTACTTCAACTTACAAATATGAAATGAATGTTGCCCAAATCCTTGTATGTACCGAGCTACATTGAACTTCCAGAGCGTCTTGGTATGTGTGGGAGGAGATAATTCCATTGTTTGGAGGAGAAAGTATTTTGGTACCATAAAAGAGTCAGAGCTGACTCTTTGGCACAACTTAAAGCTAGTGTCAGCTGCAGGTCAAGATGCATATAAGGGTTTTTTTTAAATGATACTTACTTCACGTTGCTATTTTAGCCTTTATGCTTTTACCACAAACTTGGAGTACCTTGTAGACTTCTCCAACATTGGGCTGCCTGTGTCTTCCTTGTCCTGTGATTTTTTTGTTGTCACTGTTGACTTAGATCTGCTTATCTACCATCAACTTTTCTCACTCACACCTTTATTCATTTTTATGTACATTCATCTCTGGACATTGTAGGTAGCTTATCTACTTTTCATAGACAGACATAACATACCCATTCTCCACAACCTAAAACCAACATGAGAGCGGAATATTGATGAAAAGGCTGTGGCAAGCCAAGTTGCCTTGCAGGTTGACACTTAACCTGATGGGGGGGGGGGGGAAATGTGTGGGGAATTATTTCTTTCACTGAAGATCCCCGAATTAATCTCTTCATTAGTATGAGCTCTGTTCCTATTTTGCCTTGTTTTTCCTGTGTGCAACTGCATACACTCTCACTTTTGACATGTAAACATTTATATCAAAGGAACTTCTCAACACACTTTTCCTCAAGATATTTAACTCAAATGGAATATTTAACTTAAATCAAATTCTGAAATTACCTAAGCTATATTATATCTGTGATGTAAAATACCTTAACATCTCTATGTAACATCTTCTACAATTGCTCTTTAAATCTAGGATGGGGATATTGGATGCTGTATTTGTTGACCCTCATTCCATCACTATCTATTCTCTCTTAGTTCTAGAGTAAACTCAGCTGGCTCCCAAGTTTGCTTCCTTTCCTGTCAAAATAGGAAAAGTCAGAGTGGGAACACTAGAAGACATGTCCTTGTGTCAGCTTTGATGTTATGGGAATCAAGTAACTGCAGAGTTCTACCATAGAGCTGCAGGAAACTCTCTTCTATAAGCTTGATCAAAAACACTTGCCATAGTCCAGGCCCTGAAACAATCCGAGCACTCATCAAAAGATGACAATTTTTCAAGGTGGAGTCAGGAGTGGAGAGGAAAAGATTGCAACTTTTGCATCTTTGCTGGATATCTTGAAGCAGGTAACAAAGACTGACACTATGCAGGCATGTGAATTGCTAGTTTAGTTGTATGAAAAATCACCAGATCCAGGAAATGGGGTTTACTTTGTTGTTTCAAGAGTCTTTGCTGTTCAATCAAAACTGTGCACAAAGGAGTTAGGTGTTATTGCTGGCACTTAGGGTGGTCCCAGTGACTAGAAAAGCCCATGTCCTTTCCATTCTATGGAAACCATAACCATTCTATGATTTAAACTGACAGGATTGATTCATTTATTTATTTCTGGCAGCCTTTAGCAAGGTGTGCTTATTAGCTTGATTAGTAAGCAAACATTAAAAAGATTTTCCAAATAAATAGTCTAGTTTGGAGCATCATGTTTTTTATGTGACTTGAAGCAGTACATTGTGGAAGTCCTCGACCAGCCAGCTTGTGCTGAATGATAGTGAATGAACTTCTGAGCAGTGCACTCATACTGCTAGTCACTTAAAACACCAAGCTTTTAATAAATAGGATAGGCCAAGAAAAGGACTGAAAATCACTGCAGTTTTGAGTCCTGCTGCTTAAAGTTTTGCTTGTGCACCTGCACTTTGGAAAATATTCAGGTTTATGTTTTATTTTTAGGTCAATACCAAAGCAAAGCTTTGCTCTGTCCTATTCAGCCTGACTTGGACTTTAATGTTCTTTTGCACACAAAACTCTTTTTTTTTTTTCAGTATCTCACACCTACCCTGCAGACAAACACTGACCTCTATTTTAACTGAAAATGGTGTCTAAAATCCTAGTTCCTTATTTTTCTACTGTATATCTCCTAGGTTTAAAATAACATGTGTATGAAATGATGAGTTTTTTTCATCCACTGAGAAGGTAACCTCAGAGACTGTATGTCTGTGTTGACAATATTTAAAGTATATTTCCTTCCTGGGGAAAGGTGTCTGTGGGCAGATTATTACTGAAATGTCTATCCTGATGCTTACCCTATCTCATTTGTGTATCAGTCTGCAAGCATGCATATTATTACCTACACTATTACTTTGACAGGCTAAGATGATGCTTGTCTGGTCTTGATTTTATTTCAAGACCCACTGTTAAGTTTTTTGGCAGTTGGAAGCATGTTTGGGTGCAGGTAAGATAATGATTAGTAGTGGTGTGGGGATTTCTCAAAGCGACTGGATTAGTCAGCACATTACATACAAGAACAGGCCATGGGGGAAACCAGTGGACTGCTCCATACAAGCAGGTTATTTACTTCAGAATACCTGAAAACTAATGAGTTATGTGATGGGAAGGTAGGACCTGCAAGCACTGCTCTCATCCAGTAGTAGACTTCAGCTGCATCAAGGATGACTCTAATAGAAATCTGTCTTACTGTGCTGGTAAAAGCCAAAATTCATAACCAGGAGTGAAGATGAGCACCAAAAAGTCTTTTACCCCTTTACTGTTCCTTAGGACAGCATTCTCAGCAGTGTTGCTTCACAGTTCTGAAGGGGGAGCTGCAGATTTACCTCAGCAGGTTTATATTTACTTTTGCAAAGGACTTCCCCACGCAAACACCTTTTTTTTGGCATAATTTTTTCCCCAAGCTCCTCCATCATGATCCCTCTTTTTCATTAAATATTCCTTGATTTTAAATGGCCCTTACAGAGACACAGCAAAGGAATATTTAGCTTTAATTAGTTTTGGAAAGCAGGTCAATTTTCTATCCATCTGCTGCTTCCCACTGGGCCCACTAAGCTGCTTTGCTGTCTGAGGAGGTTTAGTGTTAGACCTCTGAAAGTATCAACTTCCCATAGCTGGGTTTCTTATGGCAACTTGACTTCCCCAAGGAAATGGGGAGAGACCACTGACGAAGCTTGAGAAACCAAGTTATTGTACTGAATATTTTGTCTTCTGTTTTGGGGGATGCTGGTGTTTCAAGACATTTTCAAGACCAATAAACTTTGCATCTGCTCAGTCTATCCTATAACTTCCCTTGGGATGGGAAGTCAGATCTTGATCAGAGATTTCCCTTGCAGCCTTACTGCTGGAAGATGGTCAGGGCTCAAGGACTTTTAGAGCTGCGTATGGGAATCTGGGGATATAATGACAAAGCTGCTTCAATATTTCTCTGTTCATGTTAGCATTAAAAAAACCTATGTGCCCCCCCTTAGATTACTTCCATTGTGTCTGTCACTGTATATATTACTTGTTCTTTAAATTTAACAAAGGAATAAGTTTTGTAGGACTCACCATGTTTTATTTAGCCAAGAAGGCAGTTTGTGTCCAGGTGTCACAGTTTAGGGTCAGGGCAGCCCCTTAGCCCTGTCACAGCCGCTCTCTGTTCACCCCCCTCCCTCCCCACAGGGGAGAGAAAGGGAATGAGGGAGAGAGACTCAGCCAGCAGACAAGGGAACTGGGACAGCTTGAACCTTACAAGATCAACATCTCCCCATCTCCTGCTCTCTATGCCTGTAGCATTGCAGCTGGCATTGCTAACAAACAGCAGCCAGGAGGTACTAGAATACATAAGGAATAATGAAAGCTGTTCTTGAGACAGATTTTGAAGGAGAGATGTTCTTTCTTGACTGTTCTAACTTTTTGTCAGTAACAAAGCATCTTTCTAGATTAAACTAAAAATATCCAAAATGGTCAAGGTGTTGAGCCCTTCAGGTCTGTGAGAGATCCTTAATGGCAGGTTGATATTAACTGTTGGTGACAGAAGAAGGCAGACATGGGGCTGCCAAAATGGTACAGGCTGAAATCACATGAACCTGAATAGCTATGTAGGAATTGTTGGTCTTTCTAAATGCAGGGGATTATAATGCTAATACCAAGATGAGCTGGCACACGGTTACAATGCTCAGTGTAGGCTAATCAAAGAAGTATTGACATTCTCCTTCTAAGCATACTAAGAATAAACCAAGTTTTTCAAGTTACTCATAAACAGCTTCCCCTAGGGCTTCAGTTAACATGCAGTCATAAATATTTTAACTTCCAAATGTGTGAAAATGAGTCCAAAATTGACTACGAATGATGAATTTTATGACTTCTGATATCTCATATGATATCATATATGATTGAACTAGAAAACAAGTGTATGTTATTGTTTAGTGTTGTTATTGTTACTTCTATCAGTAGCAACCATATCCAAATTTGGATGCATGGAATGATTTCATTGCCAAGAAAGAAGGGAAGATACAAAGGATGAGCACTGAAAACTAATTCCCCAAGCCCAGACCCCTAACTGGTAAATGCCTTCTAGTGAGTATCATATACTGTGTGAGGCTCACTTGAAATGGGCAGTGTAAATCTAACTCAAAATAATTGTAGCTGATGTAGTATGCTATTTAAAATGTGTTATTGTCTAGATTGGTGGAAATATGAAGAGATAAACTATGCTTTCTGTGATGTGAGTCTAGAACAGGAATACTCTAACACTGCTAAATGCTGCCAGAAGTGTGGATGTGTGTGTGCAAGAACACCATTGAGCTTCACTGGCTTTACAGACCTTGCCAACACTGAGCTATTTCTGACAGATTTTCTTTTATTGTGCTAAGAGTGGCATTGTTCTACACTTGGTAACTACAGGTGGTGCCAGCAGATTTATTGCCAAAACCCTTATACATGAACAATGAAAAGCTAAACTTCAGACATCCTTTTCCATGCTGTTCTCTTTTGTTTGTCTCTTCTGTTTGGCTTTTGCAGAGGAGGGCAACGAAGCTGGTCAAGTGACTGGAGAATAGATCATATGAGGACCGTTTGAAGGAGCTGGGTCTGTTTAATTTGAGGAAGAGGAGGCTGAAGGGAGACCTCATCACTCTCTACAACTACCTGAAAGGACATTGTAGAGAGGTTGGTGCTGGTGTCTTCTCTCGGGACAGAACCAGAGGGAATGGCTTCAAGCTGAAACAAGGTAGGTTTAGACTGGACACTAGGAAAAAATTCTTCACAGGAGGAGTAGTGAGATATTGGAATAGACTGCCCAGGGAGGAGGTTGAGTCACCATCCCTGGATGTGTTCAAGCATCCCTTAGATGTCATGCTGGGGGATATGGTCTGTGGGAGAACTTGTAGAGTAGGGTTAATGGTTGGACACGATGATCCCAAGGGTCTTTTCCAACCTGAATGATTCTGTGATTCTGTTTCTTGCCTCACACACATTACCCAAGCACAGCTATCAGCTGGCTGTGTGGCTTGTCCACACCAGTGCTGCCCCTGCGATTACTCACTGAAAGAGAAGTGCCACTTCAGGTAGTGGCACCAGAGTGGCAGCCATGGGGAGTAAATATGTGACTGTTGCATGTGGCAATGAGGATATAGCACTAATGAAGAGACAGACTTCACCTCCAAGATGAAATCTTTTGAGAAGAGACTGTTTGAATGTCCTTCTTCAGCACATTATACACTATTGTACAATATATGATATTATACTATGTTATATTTATTATATTATGTTATAGTATATTATAGCATATTATTATAATATTATATTGCATTATATTATATTTATCATATGCTACACTATTATAGCATTAGTTTTTGGAAAAAAACAAACAAACAAACACAAAAATACTGCAGACTGTGATTAAGAAGCAAAAGGTGCCACAAAACCCAAAGAATTAAGATTTGGGAAGAAAATGATCGAGTTTTGAGTGCCTAAAATTTTGGGGCCACTGTCTGTCATGTTGACAGTGGATTTAGTCTTGATTAAGAGTGGTAAAACTCAGTATCTAGTCTATGGGAAGACATAATATGGAAGATACACTACTGAGTAATAGTATTGAGCTATTTAAATGTAGTATTTCAAAAATTAGATTGAAGAAGTTATTATTAGATAAAAAAGCTGTGCCCATTAAACATAGAACAGGACAGATTGAAGGTTCAGTGGACAAACCTCCTTCTGTCTCCTGCTTCATGTAATTTCCAGCAAAACCATCAGTTTGGACTGTGCCTAATATGTTTGTAGAAAGAGAGAATAAGAAGTATAAGCCCAATAGTAAACCTCAGCTTGTTTTTACAGACTGCAGTACTGCTCTTTTCCTGTCTTGCTTCATCTATAGTTTATTGCTTTCTTTTGCATTATAAAGCAAAAAGGTAAAGCACATGTTCTTGCAAATGGGACACTCTCTCCTGTTTCTTTCTTTTCTCTTCAATCTCCCATCCTTTCTCCAATCAACACTGGGATCCCAATTACATTTATTCACTTTATATCTTGGCCAAATCTGAAAGGAATTTGTGTGTGTAAATAAAAAAACCCAAACTTTTGTTACTCATGGGAATTTTCTTTGCTAAATATCAAAAGCCTACGGCAAGCAGTGAAAACTTTGAAAGAACAAGTCAGAGGAATCCTTTTACAGGAAAAGTTTAAGGGAAAGTTTATCATGTGCTCTTCCAGCATAAAAATAACCCCCAGTGGTGCTTTCTGCCTGAAAGGATTGTGTAGAAATGGTACTAGAAAGCAAGAGGTGTGAAAAACAAAACCTCAAGGGTTTACAGCCAAAGGGACTGCTATAAGCAAGTAACTTGGTTATTTTTACAGAGCAGCTTTCAAGGATTTTCTCGATCAGATCTGTTCTTGTCATTAAAGTGAATGGGAGATTGACTTTAGCAGGAGCACAATCCGTCCAGGCTCACTACTTTTAAATGTCCTCCTACGTCACCAGCTCTGAATAGCACTGAGTGCTATGTTAACAAACCTCTTCAGCTTCCTCTAATCCTATGGGGAATTTTCTGTCAGTAAAAGCTCAGGGTATTTCACCGAGGCTGTTTGATTTGCTTTGGAGGAAAGGATTTTACAGCTGTATTTCTGAAGATTTTAAGTTGACCAAACAATCGCAGCCATTGTTGACATCAAGAAACATTGGCATCAGACATTTAGCAACTAGAGCTATATATTATGTATGGTCTGTAAACCTTTACTCTGATGCTAAACGATGCTTTAAAATGCCATCAGCTTTATACCATGCATTTCTCATAGAAGCTCCATTGTATGCACAAAAACCTTCACCAGCTTGCACTGCTATTTCTGCAATGGTCCTGTTCAAGACAATCTTTTAGAAGCACATTTTATCAGTGGGAGCTTAATAGCAATAATTCAAGAGAGGCAACAGTTAATGCAGATGGAATGGCACATTTCCTGAAAGGCTTCTGCCTTCTGCTATGGGCTATTTCACTCAGACCTCCCACTGAGTAAGCTCTCTATGACTGTGGGTTTCTTCTCTTCTTAATTTAGAACCCACAGAACACTGAAAAGTCAGATGAAGTATCCTCTCTCATTTTTCCTTCTGTCCTAGCATTATGAGCCCATTCTGAATTAGGTCCCTTCTTGCAAACTCCTTTAAAAAAGATTGCAATTTTCAGTGAGATTTCAAGACCTGATGTTTTTACCAGAACCAGCTGGTGTTGTTAAGAGAGCAATTAAGAGCTTCCTCCTGCAGTCTTTTCTTCAAGCAGTGAAGACCAGGATGATTGCTGAGAACTGTAGGCCAGGGGAAATACCTGCCAGGAAATGTTAGCTAGCAGTGGGGGGAAAAAACACTCTGGAGGGAATAAGAATCAACACTCAGACACAGGATTGAATAATAAATTCCTTATTCATTCCTTGAATCTGAAGAGACAACTTAGATGAGCTTCTAGTTAGATAACTGGGACTGTATAATTCCCTTCTCTGAAATATTCTTCAATTACTCAGCAGAGTAGTTCTGTATTCTTGAATATGAACCACATATGGAATCGCATCCATTTACTCCTGCGTGGAACCATAACAATATGCTTCCAATGCTGTTTCAAGGGTTTACAAAACCTTTCAAAACTACATTAAAATGTCAACACCTGAACATTGAAGACATTGCATGTAGTGTCATGAACATGCTTTTACACAAAGACACATCTCTCTACCTTAAGACTAAAAGGAGTACAGTGGAGAGAATGAAAAAAGTCTTAATAAGAACTATTCACAACCACATTTTCATCTGCAATTGCTAGGATAAGCTAAATCCTCTAGGCTTGTGTCATCTATTTCCTATCCCATGTTCCTACCCTGTAGGTCTTCTACTCTGTCTCCTCATTTCAAAGTGAAGCTTCATTTGCTGTAAAGCAACAGGTGGAGAAGTAAATGAAGCTGCAAAAAGCTATCTCAAGAAGGAACAAATTAAACACACACCCTATCTGGTCTGTTTGGATTTGCACTTGAAGTCTGCTTGTAAGAATACAAAAATGAGGGTTAAAAGTAGGACTGTGTTGCTTAACTGACCCTTACCTTGGCTGCCAAACAGAAAAAAATCTCTAAAGAAATGAAATTGATATGGGTTGATTTAATCATTTCCCTGTCCCCATTTTTTTACTCTTCTAAACATCAACTGCTGTCAAACAAAACATTCCCTCTTTACCGTCTACAAGAACAAGAAGAATCTGACTGGATATCTAAGGAAAATTTAATTTCACCACAATTATTAGTTTTTGTGTTCTTCATTTCCATGTCATAAAGTGTGCCGTGACAGTTTGTGCCTATCCAGTTTGGAAATAAAATAAAGGGACAGATTTTCAAGCATGCTAGAAGAAATGTAGTATGCCAGAAAAGCAGCACTCACCAAGGTTGTGACTGACATTCTTACCACTTTGGAAACAGTATTTAAAATTGACTAGTGTCAATACCTCCTTACTGCAAAGCACACAGGATTTGTAAGTTGATCTGTTGTGCTACAGAATTTAGGTGATTGGAGCAGGAGAGATGAGATGACACATAGCAGAGATATTAAAACAAACAAAACAAAAACCCACAAATTTTGTGTTATCTGAAAAACTGCAAACAAGGAGTAGAATGAACAATATCGAGGATGCTTCAAAAGGACTGATAGATACATGATGGGTCCTTTGGAGTATCTAGAGAACTTGTAAAAGCAGCTTAAAAGGTAGGCTGGAAAGAGGGAGGAATGCATATCAAATCATTAGGGAATTATACAACCTCCTGGCAAGAATCTCTTCGTTGGAAAATATCACAGAATTAAAATAGAAGTAAAATCAACCCTTTCAAAGTAAAGTTCAGTTTAACAACAACAAAATCTAATATACTTGAATGATCGAAGAGGTAGGGGGCTGCTTCAAGCAATGCACATGAAAAATCCCAGAATTATATGATATGCAGAGAAAAATATTAAAGAACACCACAGTTTTAATAAACAGGATTTTTTTTTCTCAAGTTATTTTACTGAATCTGTGTTTGGGTGAGAGTTCTGTTTCCATACTTGGCAAAATCTCTGTCATTAGGCTTACAGCCCTAAGAAGGATGTGTTAATGAAAATAGGGAGAAGAGGGGCAATCCACTGAAAAAGAAGAAAGAAGATGAAGAAGAAAAGGAAGGAAGGAGAGAGAGAGAGAAATAGAGGGAAGGGAAGGGAAGGGAAGGGAGAGAGAAGTAGAGAGAGGAGGAGAGAGAGAAGAGGGGAAAAAAAGGAATTGTCATTCTGGGGAATAGGGGTCAATAAGGCAAGGGTAGAGCATAGAAGAAGCCAAAGTCTGGGCATGGAGGTGATTGTTTCATTTTGTCTCCAAAAAAGAAAATCAGCTCCCTAATACATCCCACCCCACCAAAAAGCAATCAAGTCTCAAAGGTTTCTTCATTAAAAAAAAAAAGAGAAAAATACAGATTTTAGCAAATGTCTACACTGTATGTTCTAAGAAACACTTTGGGAATGCAATTATATTAATTGGCAAACATCTGAGTACCCTGAGTTGCACAAACACAGTGACCAAGCAGGTATATGAAGATCAGAGCTGCACAGATATGGGGAGGCATAAGAAAGTGAAACCAAAATTCAAAATGAGGTCATTATGACATCCATCTGAGTGTAAAAATTAGCTGCAAGACATTGTTCTAGTAAAAAAAAAAATAAAAATTTAACCAGCAGGGGAAAAATCAACACTACACATTGCTAGGAAGCATTTGCCATTGCTTTAAAAAAGACAAGTGGTAAGTCCTTATAAATCAATGAGCCTGATAAATGTCAGTAATACAAGATCTTGGGAGAAAAGGCAAACTCTTCAGAATTAGGGCATATCTGAGAAATGATGATTTGTAGTTGTTTTTTGTTTGTTTGTTTTTCTTTTTGTTCTTGTTTTGTGTGTGTGTTTTGTTTTGTTTGGTTGGTTTTGGTTGTTTATTTATTTAGATTTGTTTTGGTTTCGGCCTTTTTTTTGTCTTCTACAAAGCATTTGCCAAAAGACTGTACAATTAAATTTAGTAAACTGCTTGTCTTTAAGATTGTGACAAAAAGAATTGTAAGTATGTTCAGAGAAAATTCCTCCCATATGAAGAACTGGAGTGCTTAAGTGCTTGACAAGCTGTTTGTGATTCAGCTCATATTGTCTTTAAGACAGGAAAGCTAAGAAAAAGTTTTATCTGGGGTGATACAGCCTTAGTGACAAAGTGACTGTGAACTTGGCAACAGCTGGTTCAAGTATCCATAGGGTATTACATTCCCTCCTGGGCTGTTGCGATAGAGAGATGAACCAAGAGTGGCCATCTGAGCCAGCAAGTAACACTGAGTGACATCTGTAACAGCATCTCTCCAAAGCTCATAAAGGTGGGCACCAGAGGGGAGCCAAGAGCACCATGTTGACTTCAGGGTGTAGCCATCAGGGTGACTCTGGATACTCATCCAGCCACCTGTCCAACTGCTTCCATAGGCAAGAACTCTCTGCATAGTAGGTATGTGCACTGATGTTGCTTGAAGAAGAAGAAAGTTCCCATGGGGAATGACCTTGGCAGAAACCAGAAAACTCCTGCCCTTACAGACAGGCATCGTTTCTTGTTGCCAAGGAGGAACTCAGCCTCCGATGTAAAGAGGTTTTAGCTGGGGCTGCAAAATTTAAATGAGTCAGGCTTCTCTAGGTTTTAGACCTTTCTTTCATTCTGTTTTGCCTCTTTGAGGAAAAAAACCCCATCTTTCTCCAATGAAAAATAAAGATGTTAACCCCCTTCTGATTAGAGTATCGCACTTCTGTAGTGCACACACAACACCTTTGCTAACTGATTCAACTGCAGTTCAAGGAATTTGTCAGGTCTGTACAGGTAGAGGACTTCATAGGATCTCTCATGTTTAACTGCCTAAAGATCAGTCATCTAATCTTGGCTCCTGCCATAACAGCTAGGGGAGATATGATGACTTTCGAGGGATCCACCCTATTAATGGCATAAATCATTCCTTCTGGTGTCTATCTTTCTCTATTGAGTAAGGATGACAGGTTTACACTTGACACTGAACTTTAAGATGGCCTGGCATGTTAGCTGCCAGAAAAAAAGGGAGTGAAAATATAATCATTTGCAGTTGCAGACTAAATAATATATATCATTTTTACATTTGGAATGATCCAGTATCTGTGACTTAGAAAGTGATATTAGCCAGGTTCCTTCTGGACATATTAAGAGAACTTATTCCAGCTACTGAGTTTTAGAAAGGACTTAGCTTATAATAATACTGTTATGTTTTACATTGCCAGCAGAAATGTTTCCTATACTCCCTTCAGTGATTTAACTGTTGGTAGTGAATTAATCATAGAATACCAGGTTGGAAGGGACATCAAGGATCATCTAGTCCAAGCTTTTAAGGTAAACTATATAGTGAACATCTTCTACTTCTAGAACCTTCCTCTTCAAAGCTTCTTGTGCAAAGGCTAAATGCTGTTCCTTTCAGGTCCTTTTTTATTGTTGGATTTTCAGGATGCTCTTTTATAGTTGTATTTTGAGTTTGGTTTAGTTTGGTTATTATTTTGCTTTTACCCCATATTGCCTGCAGTTGCACTCCAGTGGTAATCTTTTTTGTGGTGCTTACATGCAGGAATGAAGTTTTTTTCCTTGCAAAGAAAATTCATGCTCAGTATTGACAATCCCAAGCTCTGTCTAGACTCCAAAAATTAACACTGCTTTTCTTTTCCCCAAATCTGAGACCTAGTTCACATCACCAGATTCATTTTCAGGGGAGCTGGGGAGTCACTGGATTCAATCTAGAGCTATCAAATATATATATGAAGGAAGAAAGTTCTCTACTGAACCATGATCACCTTGTTCACATAATTCTTGATGACTTGTCTCCATACAACAGAGTTACTATTAATATGATGCAAAAAGTCCTTTCTTAGAAAATGGCAAGTATTTTTGTTATGAACTGAAAGATATTTCAGCCATTCTAAAAGAATTCCCCATGCTGTTTCAGTTCACAGAGCCATGAATGCAAACCAACATGTACCAGAGTGGTGCCTCCAGCAATGCCTAACTAGGACTTAGTATTGTGTGTAATGGTTATGGCATGGAGTTGCTTTGGGTTTGGTTTTTTTTTTGATCAGGTGCAGTTTGGAGCCCCAAACCTTTTAATTCACCACAAAATCCTATAGACATTTAGGCAGCAACCTGCCCTTTATAGACAGAAAAGCATGCCTATATGTATGCATAGACCTAGACTATACATAAAACAGCCAGAAGACATGATTTCTTGGGCAACAGGGATTCATGAAGCTTGGATTCAAAGTAATTTTCTAATTTGGAGAAGAGTTTTGAGTTTAGGACTCCTAAATCCTGCATCACTGAGAGGGATCTCAAGCTGTCCCATTTGCTTTCACTATCCATTTGCTTACTATTGCAAGATTTTAGTCTCAAGGTTCCTGTAAAACAGTGTCTGAGCAGCTAGACTCTGCTGTTTCTCAGTAGATGATTGTCTCAGACATATTTATTTAAATACTTGCTCTGATTTCTCTGAATCTCCTTGCTCTACTGTCAGTGTCACCACTAATTTCTGTCTCTCTCTCTTGCTATCTCTCTCTTTCTATATCATCTCCATCTATCATCTCCATATTCCTACCTCAGTCTTACCTATAAATCTATATCATCTGTATTTAGATCTGTATGTATTACTAGTAGTTTGTAGTCACCTGCTGGTCTGCAATGACTTGTGGGATCCCTGCAGTTTTGATTTGGCACCTCTCTGAGTAGCACTGCCATTCCTCAGTAGGGATTTTGTACAGTACAAGAACCTATAGACTGGCTGAACCAAAGTCTTGCAAGAGAGTTTTAAATAGAGTGCAGTCAGTGGGTGCCTGTGGCCTCATTTATTTTTGAAAGACTGTATTGATGTATCTCCTCCCCAGAATTCAAACAGAAATCTGGGAGAAGATCCCTTGAAAGACAAGCCAGAGAATGAGGGAGACCCTCTTTACCCCCTGCATTAACATTTCAACCTTGCCTCAAGTGCTTAGTACTGAGTTTGAGAACAAGGGAAATGATGTCCTGAGGCTTCAAGGCACTGCTTTGCCTTTGTTCAGAGGTAGGCCATCCTGTCTATACAGATGACTGTGCATTAGCAGGAAAGGCTCCCTCATGTCCTGAGAAGGTAATAACTTCTCTCACATCATCACTATCTCAGCTCTGCAGTCATATAGCTAATTGACCTTTGGTGTCTCTGGTACCAGAGACCATGCTTAAAAAGCCATCTGGGCTTACCTTTAAGTGCCTACCTATTCATCAGGCCTACTTATTGTCTAATGAGTCCTCAAATCTGATGTGTAATGACCAACAAATTAGATAGCAGACCAAGGTTAATCATATACAGCTTGTCTTTGGTAGCAGTACTTGTCTGTTTTCTTCTGCAAGCTTCTGTGAAGTATTTCATAAAACAACAATTAGGAAAAACACCCTCAGTGATTTACAGCATTCACAGAAGTGAAACTCGCAGGAAGTTAAAAATGGATACGTTGTCCAGTCCAACTCTACACAATGACTTGGGTCATTCAAGCCTGAGAAGTTTTAGAATCTGAACATTTTGTGGTTTTCCAGTGAGGCAGACTTTGACTGAGCTAATACATTAAATGCATGGGCAGTTCATTGCCTATATGGAACTGCTGTGGAGGACAAATTTATAGGTAGGACTTTCTGAAAGCCAGGGAGGGAGGAAGAAGTCACTCATGGATGTCTCAGCAATGTTTGTGTGTCTTAGATCACATGTAGGGGATGTGCAAGAAACATTCTGGATATACCTTGGTAGGCTGACTCCTAAATATGAATGATCCTATTTTTTTTTTTTGTTCTAGGGAAATTTAAATCCCATAGGATTCTGGGTTCAATAAAACAAAGAACTAGATGTACCTAAATGTGTTGGTGATTTACACTAAAGCTACATAGATGCACTGCAGTCACACAGGGCAGGTCTTGGGGCAGCAACGTGCACAATGAGAGCAATAAATGGGACATCAGCACAGTTTGGCCTCACATTTCATAAGGTAACGTTGTGCTAACTTCTCTGGACTACCAACATCAATCGGTACACCAAGCCTAGAGTATTACGCTGATCAACAAGACTCATTACCATATAGCTCTACCATGGGTGTTAACTTGGAGAATGATAGCTGTGTCTGATAGGGATTTACAAGTTTGGGGCCTGTTTTGAAATTGGGTGCTTATTTTGGCCAATTGACACACTGAGAAGACAAGGAGGTAAAAATATCAGTGGTTAGAGTGATCACCTATAGTGTGGTGAGCTCAAACTAAATGCCTCTTTTTCACAGAGTGCAACACAAAAGGAAATTATAGAACTAGTTATGGGCATTTTTACAATCTCTGAGTAACAATCAGTTTAAAAATTAAATACCATTTGATATTGTTTGTTATAATAAACATAGTTTTCTTTATTTTTAAGACTTCCGTTCTCCAGCTAAGTGACTAGAAGCTGCAGAGCTACTGTAGATTTCTGCCATTTGGCACCTACAGGTCTACCTTCTGAGTTATAAAATGTAAATGTAGCTTCAACTTTTTGCTTATGTGGCATAAATCAGCAAGCTTTGGCTTGCCAATTAACAATGAAGAGGCACCAGACCACAGATTTGATAAAAGACATTCACCTTTTTATTTTCAAGGCATTTCAAAGTTGAATAAAATAACAGCCACTAAACCAGTGTTTTGTTTCACTTTCTTAACTGGCCTTGATTAAATCTACTTAATATTTAGGATTATCTGGATTTTAACACTGCACAAAACCCAGAATGTAGGATTGGATCAAATTATTGATAATTTTTGAGAAAAGCACATTTCTCAGTAAGGAAATGATAACCTGGATGAGTAACAGACCTCTTGGAGATTATCAATCCAGCTGAGATGTCATTTCAATATGCTGACCTTCCTTGATTTTCATGTAAGGGCAAGTGAGTCCATGTCAGGGTGCTAAAAGAATGTAGCTTATTTTTACTTCTCCACCCATTTTATTTTTCACTTTACACCCAGGTACACAGTAAAATGAAAGCATAGAAGACTCTATATACATTGCAATCCAAGAAGTAATTTCCCATATGGAAACCCTGTGTTATCTTCCCTTTTAATGCACATAGTATTTCTTCATGAAGTTATTGTGTGACAAACTCAGTTTTTTCACTGACAGAAATGAAGTTCACATATGCCAAGTTCATCCTCTGCTTGTATCTTTGCTGGCTAAATTACTAGTGCCTTGACCTGAAAAATTACCACTCCTTCTAATCTTGTAGTCCAGAATCTCAACTGGTTTTGAATAGGTTCAGACATGAACATCTTAATGTCAAAAAACAAAACAAAAAAAACCAAACCAAAACAAACCAACCAACCAACCAAACAAAAAAAGGTTGTCAAAAGCCTATTCTATTATGAGACTTTCAGTGGCAAATATGAAGAACCAAACTTCTACCTTTTTTTTCAGTACTGTCTGGTTGCCATATCCACACACAGAAAAAGAGTCATGTTTCAAGTGAAGTGAATCATAGAATCATTTAGGCTGGAAAACACATTTAGGATCATTAAGTCCAACTGTAAAAAAAAAAAAAAAAAAACTAACTTTTTAAAAAAACCCAAAAAAAAATAGCTTATCATTGGACCTTGGTCCAAAATCTGTCCATTTGCATTATTTCTGTAGGAGCCTGTAATGTCAAAAACTGAATTGCTGACATATGTAACTATGAAATGTCATGTTGAATATTCACTCAATTTAGTATTTTCTTTTGCACCTCTAAGACAGTTTCTTTTTTAAAGAAGAAATTTAACAAAACCCCACATTATTTAATTGAAAGGTTTCTTGTTGCTGAGGTTACTTTCTTGATCAACTAGTACACCAAGTGCTTTTAGCTATCAAGATGTGTGTTACACATACATGTGTGTAAGCTATTTGTTCTTTTTTTCTTTTTTTTTTTTATTTTTCTTTAATGAATAGAACCTCTGTTGGAAAAGTGGAAGGTCAAGAGTTCACATCTTCCTGAAGAATCATCATGAAAAAGGAGTGTATACAGAGTGGTGTGGTAAAACACTCTATGTATAGTAGAGCAGTATTACAAAGCAACCTGGTGAAAATCTTGTACCATTTTCAGAATGTTTCTGTCATATTAAAAAAAAACAAAAAACCTACATGGAATAGTCAATGTATTATTTTATATACATAATTGAAAATCAGTTCCTCCCTTCCTTACCTGTTAATCTGGTAGTTACAGAAAGATCTTTGTGTCCCCTCTGGTGGCGATGATAGCTCTTAAGGCTGTATAAAGATGCAGGAAATAAAGCTCCCAGTATAATTTTAGGTGCCACTAATTAAATGCTTTAAAAGAAAAACAGAACCATGAGCATGAATTCTCACTCTTAACATATGCTTGCCATTAGCCTTTAAATGAAGAAATCATCTGCACACACAGAATATGTAGTAGCAACAGTGTTCTAGAAATAAATGTCTGTAAAATACAGTATTTCTAACATCTTAATCATGTATATAGATATGTATGTTAACAGTGAGGAACTGACATTGATTACATATGGGGTCTGTACGCTGTTATGTTTATTCCAACTATGCCCAAAGACCCCAGATGAGCTGTCTTTATGGTATGTACTGTGAATATATACAATAAATTATAGAGTTTTTGTAGTGAGGACTTTATCTTTACAGAAGTTGGGGGAAATAGAATGCTGACTAAACAGCAAGCTGAGGATCAGAAAGTTTAAATTATTTTTGCTAGAATATATTACAAAAAAAAAAAAAAAAAAGTATAGTGAATTTTATTTTAGCCCTGGATATGCAAGAACTTCTCATTTTTGTAATTAATCATCTTGTTATTTTCCCATCCTTTACCTCTCAGATCATAATGGGGTCTGTTTGCTGTTATCCTATTAAATCATAAAAGTGTTAGCAGCCTCCTGGGAACTGGATGTCTAGGAACTGATTCTAATTCCAGGTGGGACTCTGACCACATTAAAGTCAACAAGTTTTGTTACTGTTTTCAATTCATTTAGCATCTTACTGAGGAAATCTTTGGGCTGATGCATACAGAAGTTGTGGGAGGCTTGGCATTATTGTAAGGTCGTATGACGTGACAGCCTTTGGATTTCAGGCAGGGGCCATTTCTTTTCATGCCTATACCATTGCTCCACTGGCCTGGCTGTTCATTTGCCTAAATGTGAAAAATCAGAGAACAGACTGGCTTAATGGAATCTTTAGTGTTGTTTTACCCTAAAGTTAAAGCTTGGAAATGTGAATCTTGCCCTTAGAGTACCAGCTTCTTTTCCATCGATTGTGAATGGCAGATGTAGTATCTGTCTCAAATGTAGATGTCTGAAATGTAAGGAAATGAAATAGTTCCAACCTAAGACCTATGAAACCTACAAAAAACCGTCTTCATTATAAAGACAATCTCCATAGGCTTCTAGAGAGTGAAATTCATATACTGGGAAGAAAACATCAATTGCTTGTTTCTTTGGAATATATGATCCTTTCAACTGTAAAATTTTATCATCTATGGAGTAATCACTCCCTAAGAAATGAACATGATGCCTACAGTGACAATGTTCATATACATATTCAGTATACAAAGGATGGAATACATTAGACTGCTATTAAAACATGTATGTTATTGACAAATGCTTCATCATACCATGAGAAGGCTGGAACAGCAACTTTCCTATGGGCTTAAATACTTCAGTCCCTTCGTATATTTGTAACATGTGATCTTATGTTCCTTTAGCAGTTATGCTAGTCTGACTATCTGCTCTTTTCACCTACAAAGGTACAATGAAAAAACGTGTGAAGCCTTGAGTCAGGCCAACCTGCACCTACATGTTGCATGTGCTAACAATTTGTGCAAGATATGCAATGATAAGTTGTATAACACAGTGATAATTAACCACTTGGAAAAGAATAAATTAAATGCAAGAATCATAGAATCGCTTTGGTTGGAAAAGACCTTTAAGATCATCGAGTCCAATCATTAACCTAATACTGTCAGTCCCATCACTAAACCATGTCCCTAAGCTACACATTATGGAGAAGTCTGATTTTGTGGGTTCAAAAACTCCACTAATTAACTTTCCTTCAAACAAACAAACAAACAAAAGAGCCAAAGAAAATGTCAGCTTTGCTGCTTAGAGATCATTGTTAAAGGCTTACTTACTACATTTTGCATCTCCAAAACAAATATAATAGCCTCTTAGGATAAATATTCTATACACTGTGGAGAACACAATGCTGAAGAAAAATGCTGTAAGGGCATGAGAAGGATGCAGACTGGCTGTAGTACAGCTCCCCATTTGTAGCTTATTGCTGTAAAAGTTCCATATACTTCCCCCGAGTACAATGAAAAACAGTGTAAAGTGATACTTCTGGCTTTGAATGGACTAACAGCACCAGGGAATTCTGACAATAAAATGGAAGAAGGGAGGCTTATACAATTCAATCACTTTTTCCTTGGAAAAATGCATATATAAAAATATTGCTACAGGTCTGCCTCTAATATTTTCTTGGTATATTTGAACTTTGTTCCCAGACATTAGGCAACTTTGCAAACTATGGATCTGAGTAGTGGCAGGCCTGAGCATGCTTTAGACATTACTGAAGCTTTTAAAAGGTGTGGAATGCAAGGAGTCCTCTGCAGACCTGCATTTTAAGCTGAGGATTTACTTAATACCAATAACAATCCCTTGCATTAGAACAATTCCAGGTCTTCAAACTGAAAATTAGACAGCGGTGCTCTGCTTACAAAAGGCACAGGCCTCAAAAGGTAGACAGAGTTAAGTAGCTGGATTAAAAGTAAAATTAAGTGTTTTTCCATAAGCAACATATACACATGCATAAGGTTGATATTTATCAGTGAATAACTCCTGAAACTCAAAAAGAGCTACAGGGTTTACTAAACATACGTGAAAACTAAACTCTCTGTGAAAAGGTCAGGTCCAGAAAGGTGTTGTGAATTGGGTCCATTTAAGGCAGGAGTTAGCAGTCAAAATTCCTGTGTGGACTGATCCTGGAGGATGTAGGCATGCTTTCTGGTATGGGGTGCATGAAATGCAACTCAGAGCACATGCTCTAAGGATGTTAAAATCTTCAGACAGCATCCACAGAGGGCAGCTCAGATCACAGGATCACAGAATTTTCTCCATTGGAAAAGACCTTTATGATCATCTAGTCCAATCATTAACCCAACACTGAGAAGACCTTGACTAAACCATATCTCTCAGCACTACATCTACGTGACTCTTAAATACCTCCAGGGCTGGGACTTGATCACTTCCCCGGACGAGCTGTTCCAGTGCCTGAGAACCTGTTCAGTAAAGAAATTCTTCCTCATATCCGATCTAAACTTCCCTTGGTGTAGCTTAAGGCCATTTCCTCTTGTTCTATCCTTTGATTCTTGGGAGAACAGACCGACCCCCACCTATCTACAACATCCTTTAGGGATTTTTAGAGAGCGATGTCTCCCCTGAGCCTCCTTTTCTCCATATTTTAGTCGAAGGCCCTCGGTGTGTGGGGTTTAGATGTGTCCTGGTACCCAGCTGATTGGGCATCCGTGGGAAGAGTCAGACGAGCACCATTTAGGCAAGAACCTGTTTTAGTACCATCAGCTAGTCATGCCTTAAATGTAACTCCCTTTTAAAACTTATCCCGGGCACATAGGTTGCTTGGGACTTGAAAAGCTTAATAGTTACAAAGCACAAAAAATAATGCATACATTTAAATTAATAGTATTAAAATTTGCTCTTGGGAATAATTTTGTTTGTGAAATTTCACTCTAGAGCCAAAGTTTACAGCTGAATCATAACCCGTCAAAGATGGGGTTTGTCTGTGGAAACTTTGAGACAAGTTTAATTATATTAATGACTAATAAAGGATGACCAAAGTAAAAAGACTGGCCTCTCTGCAAGCCAATTTTGGAGGGGTTTTTACAGCGTTGCATGGGGTTACACAGTATGGAAGCCAGGAGTAATTTTTTTTTTACTCAGAAAACTTTATAGTCTTCTAATGTAGGATCACTGTGTAATGCCCTGGAAAAGTTCCCTCAGTATTCCTAACCAGAGCTTTGGACAAAATCAAATGGGTCCCCATAGAATCCATCTCAGTGTCATACAAGAGCCATCTGAGTTTTTATGGGATGCCTGGTCTGATATAAATTGACAGGACACGCTCAGTTGAGACATCCTGTTTTGCATGGTTAAAATGGGATTAAAAAAGATGGAAGTGGACTTTTGGTAAGATGCATTTTCTTAGCAGGCCTATTTCCAAAGGAGATGGTGGGCAAGTTTCTGGGAAGCCTTGGCTGAAGTTGTATTATCTTTCCAAACTATGTGATTGTAACTATTTGGTTTTTTGGTAAACTGCACCGACCAGGTACCAAGCCTGTGTTCCGATTATGTCCTACAACTGGATCTGTATTATTACACCATTTTAAAATTTAGATTGATAGTTAAGTAATGAGTAAGGAAAAGGCTGAGTCACTCATGCAAGGACAAGTCTGGTCCTAATCATTTCAGGCAGAACTGGTAAGTGTCAACATCTCATGCAGAATGTCTGCTTGAAGTTTTTCTGTCACAAGGGCAGAGCACAAAGAAAGTATTGAAGGAAAAGCAAGGATTCTGGGTCAGCACAGGGACTGCTTTAGGAAATATCTACGAGAGATAAAATTGTTAATGGGGTGAACAACTAATTAGTAAATGCATCACAATAAATTAGTGGAAATGAGATCGATTAAACTCAGGTAGTTGTGGTGACCTACAACATGCTTTGTAGAAGCTCTTAGATGGCATCTACTGTTAGAGGAGAAGAGGCTAATTTTGCATGTATATGTGACTGTAAAATCCTATTTTCTTTTGGATTCACCAGTCATGATTAGTGTTCTGAATATGCAGTACATGCCAGGTCATATAAGTGTAGTATTGTTGCTTTATAGGAGGTAATTTTGGTGGTGAAGGTGGTGACTTGTCTGACAGGAACACCAGGCTGCTCCAGGGTTTCAAGTTTATAAGGAATTTTGAATAGTTTTGTGGTAGGTTTGAATTTGCAACCAAATAACCAGGAAAATTAGCATTTCCTGCAAAAGACAAACCCTGATTTTAGATGACATCCAACTAGCAAAGCCCTGAATCATTTTTATTAGTGACACTACAGTACCTCCATAATAATCAGGATGAATAGTTCCTAATTCATATCACATACTTGCTAACCCACCCTTTAGCTCTCAAGCAAAGTCAAATGACTGATATATTGTGAACCTCTCATTACTGAAATTGGTCTTATTACCCACACTATCTAAACTTTATTACTGACAATGACGGCTTTCAAGTATCCCTGGGAATTTAGAGAGTTCCACAGTTCAGAAATGCATCAGTCTTGCCAACACTGAATGTCATAAATAAATAGGCAGCAGAAGAAATTCTAACTTTCAAACAGTCCAGAAGCCAAACAAAATATTACAGATAGGAAAAAAAAAAAAATACAACAAAAAAACAACCAGCAAATCCAAACATAATTATATAGCTGTAGTTCAGGTTGTTTGGACTTGGAATGAAACTGGTTGCCCAATCCTAGCAGGGGATCTTTACAATTCCAAACCCATGTATGCCTTCCATTTACTATTTCTATTCTATACCAGCCTGCCATTTTCTGGTCAAGTGGCAAGCAGAAGTTACTTTAAAAATTATTTTTCAGTCTGTACTTCTCATCAATTGTCATATAACAGTGACAGTTGACAGACTGTATTAGTCCATCTGCCTTTCAGGCAACACCTCCAGGAGAGGCTTTTGTTATCTAGATGGATTTTTCAGTCTGTTTCAGAGCACTATCCAAAAAAAAGTGTGTTTTTCAGTCAGCCAAAGGAACAGCAAAGACAACAATTCAAATGTCTTAATGCTGCTACAAAATGCTCACACTTCAGACTGTCATGATCAAGGTAGTTTATCAAGAAATGTATAAATATGTATAGAAAAAAATGTTCCTGATTTTAATCTGAGCACATTAAAAAGAGTGTAGAGGCAAGGAAGCTGTAACATGATTTCAATTTGAAAGTTAATCCTCTTATATTACTGAGATTATATTGAGGTTGTGATTGTAAGAGTATTTTAGATGGAGAAAGGGGCAACAGGATTCTCTGCCATTCTTAGAACTATTCTAACTGATTATTTTTTTTTTCTAAAGGGGAATCACTAGATTTCATATTTCCTGGGGCAAATAGTCCTGCAAATAGTACAAAGTTATCTGCAATCTTTTCTGTCTTCAAGAGCATATTTTATTTGTATAGAAATAGAAGCTGCTACTCCACTCTCTCTTGACCTATCCCTGGGACCCCAGGAGACACCGTA
>JANIJG010011456.1:18291-29719 GCA_024611175.1 Megaceryle torquata | reverse complement strand
CCTTCTGGGATTTGGGGGGCTTATTTTCCCTGTCTTTTATATGGGGTTATTTTAAAAGTTAAGTCATTTGTACATCACCTTGTTTCAAGTGCAGAAATATTATCTCAACTGTATTTTCCCAAGTGATGGATGGTGTTGCTCTCAGTTATCTGTGTTTTACATCAAGTTTTTCTCTGAGGCCAAGGGCTGCTGGCCTGTTTATTCTTCATGGTATGAAGCCAAAATTCTTCAATGACTGATTTTATAACAGAGTTTGAAGAGCTAATGAATGGTGAGGAGACAGTGGGTGGTATGAGAAGAAGTGGATTATCCTTTATCTGAATAAGCACCACTGCATTCGTAATAGATTCTTGTATTTTAGAACACCTGCCTTATGAGGAAAGAGAGACCTGGGGCTTTTTGGTCTGGCTAGGAGAAGACTGAGACGGGATCTAATTAATGTCTATAAAAACATGAGGGCTGGGCATCAAGAAGGCAGGGACAACCTCTTTCCACTTGTGCTTTGTGCTAGGATGAGGGGCAATGGATTCAAGCTTGAGCAGTGTGAGTTCCACCTCAACATGAGGAAGAACTTCTTTCCTGTCTGCATTACAGAGCACTGGAACAGACTCCCCAGAGGTCGTGGAGTCTCCTTCTCTGGAGACTTTCAAGACCTGTCTGGATGCATTTCTGCCTGATCTGCTCTAGTTTTGGTCCTGCTCTGGCAGAGGGTTGGACATGATGATCTTTGGAGGTCCCTTCCAACCCCTACCATTCTGATTCTGTGATTCTCTATTATCTATTTAGGTTGTTACTTCAAACCACCTTCCAGAAATCATCGGAGTGTCCATGTGTACTTTCACCAGCTTGTGGATTTTGGAACAGCAAGAGAGGGAGATTCTCAAGGCAGGCAGGAATCCCGTGAGAACTAAAATTTCCTGGCAGAAGTAGTTTTGCAGCATTTACTTAGATGTTTATGAACAAGAAACAGCTATTTTGCCACAAGCTGCTCCGGTACTGGAACAGCCATTGTGGAAAGAGACCAATTGCTGTGTAGTTTGAGAGCAAAAACCTCTGCAGTCAGAAGGCTAGAGACCCATTCTCTATTTACCAGTGTTGTTTTACTCTCTATTTTGTTTCAACATTTTCAAAATGAAATGTTTCAGCTTTTGACATGGGTTTTCTATTTCATAATTAAGCTGTATTTTTAATGGGGTAAAAAAAAAGTATCGGGGAAGATTGTCAGTGTTGCATTTAATCCAAACCACTTTCCCCTGGTTTGATATTATGTCATTTTACGGAGAAGAATTGTAAAGATTTGTTATCCAAATGAAAAAAAATCAATTGCTAATGAAGACAAATAAATGTGGAACTAGAGTTAACTATTAGATACAAGTAAGCAACAAACTTTTTGAGTTAAAGAATAAAGTAAATAAAGAACAAGTTTTTTTCAAAAGTTTGTTATGTAATCCATAGTTAAAACTACAGCTGCAGATAAAACGTTATAAACTTCAGTAGATAAGGAAGACTGCTTTTATTGATCTACTTTTATGCACTCCTGGAGGCTGGTGTGAATAAAGTTTCCCATCTCAGGGAGCTGTTTTACCATGATTATTGCACTCTATGGCTTTGTATAGTCTGCTTCAATAATATAAGTAATTTTTCCTACCATGCATAGTCTAAGATGTATGAGATGAAAAGAAGGTGGATGGAGTTGCTCACCAGCAAAGAAGAGCATTCCTCCTGACTCCACCTTTTTCAGGGATCTGAAAGTTCACCATTCAGTCTAAAGCTACTCAGTAGTATCCCTCAATAGCAATACAAGTGAGATTCACCCGTCTGAAGTAAGGGATCTAAAGCAGGTCACCTGAATTTGAGCCTCCATAATACACTGTGAAATTTTGGAAAGCAACCTTAAGAGGAAATTAATTGTGTCTTTTGCTGTGTAATGTTTGTCTTCAGCAACGTGAAAATAAGCATGAGATTTAAGCAGCAAAATCCCTTAATTTTCTGCAGATGTTTGGAGTTTCTGGACGAAAAAATGTTGGCAAAAGTTAACAGAAGTATTTGTCAGTGATGGTCAGGAATTATTTTATATACAGAGTTAGTGTCAATGACCGGGTTTCTACACTGCAAGTGTAAGTTAAACTATTCCCTTTATTATGATACTTGATTCTTAACAGTAAGGTTCTTTTCCACATCTCTGTGATTCTGTGATCTCCAAGAATTCAAAAAGTAACACTATCTTGCCAGAAATGTTAAAAAGTTCTTCTATTCTTACAAATATCCATCGACGGGATCTGTGTGCTGCATCTTACAGTAAATAAATACACACAAAAAAATTATCTTCTAGGGCTCCACCTTAAAACATAAACATTTCCATGGTGCTTCCTTTCAGAGCTTGAGTGTTCACAGTCCCACAGCCATCTTGTGTGGGTTCCACATTACCTCCCTCTCTTCCCCCACTCAGAAAAAACTGCTGTGCTCATTGAATTATTAAGAGTTCCATCCAGACTATACTTAGAAGATTATTACATAATTGGAAAATGATATAGCAACAGGCCACGAGTAGAAAAAAAAAATCAATAGACCATGATGATGAGACCTGTCCTACATGTTCCTAATCAATTATTATTAAATATATATACATATCTATTACAGGAGGTGCTGCACATCTTACTAATCTTGCAAGCCAATGTTTTGTATTCCTGTTTTACTAATAAGGTCTTGCGAGGAAGGGTGAACTCTGTTTAAACTATCATTTATCTTCATTTCATATCCTGCCAAGTCCCTAAGCAAGGCCAGAAGGGCATGAAGCTTTTGTGAAATAATAAACTATTCCTTACTCAGAACATTGATGATATTATCTCTACTTCACTGATAGAGCATCTGCTTTCTACCTCATTAATCACAAGCATTAAAATGCTATAAACCCTGTTCTTGAATCTTAAAGAAACAATATTTAGCTTATTTTGGACTTGTCTCTTTGACAAGCTCTGCTCTGCCTACTGTAGTGGCAGAATTGTTTTCCCTTCATGTCCTTATAATTCAGTATAACTACCTATAATTCATCAATCTACACAGAATAATTTTTCTTTCCTCTTTTGATCAGATTATTTCACTTTTGAAGAAACAAAGTCAATTGACATGCAGATTAGACAGATTCTCTGTGATAGCAATTTTCTTTCTGTTTTTCTTTGTTAAGTCTTTTTAATACGTAAGAAGAACACCTGGGGGTAACAATAAGCCACGTAGACCTTGACCTGTGCTGAGTGCGTTATAACTGCACTGCCTCAAGAGAAGCAACAGTAGGAGGCAATTCTGAAACCTCAAACTGAAAGTCACATTCCCCTTCACTCTGCTGTTCCCAGTAACAAAGTTAGAGTTTTATTATTAATTTCTGCAGTGCATGAGATAATTAATCTTCCTCTCTCAAAATGATAGAAAGTGATTTATAAGAATGCGGCCAGGAATGCAGGCAATTACCATGGGTACAAAAAGAAGAGACTTTTCTAACAATTTAGCACCTTGTTCTCTTCATTCCTCTGTATTAATGAATTTTTTCAACCATACAAGACTTCGGCTATGGTAAGTCACACGTGATACCTGACAAAGAAGCCGCAGAGGTCATGGCAGGTTTCTGAATAGGCAGCGATGTTTATTCAGATGCATGATAGGATTTAAAAATTTCTTAGCATGCTGAATTTGAAGCTGTTATTCTCCATCAGCACAATGATAAATTCTTTTAAAGCTTCCTTAGAAGGGGTGGGATTTTTAAATGCCTGGAAATGTCTATTAATTTTGGTTGTAATCCGACGTCAAGAAGTATTTGATTACTAAACTGAAAGCTAGAACTACTGTAAGAGTCATGTTGTCAGTGATCACCTCATACTTCTATGAGGACTATGTCTTTTATAAGGGAAGGCAAATGATTTATGGTAGAGGTGAACAGCTGGAAAATGAAACTGCTCCTTTTTTTGTCTTCTTTTAAACCATGTTTCTTCACATTTGTTTTGAGGTCAATGCTTTGGATATAAAGGTACACCAACAAAGACATAAAAGATACAGAGAGATGTGCAATGGCAACCATAGGATGCTGTGAAAGATGGTGCAAGGTCAGCCTTGACAACCAGAGAGGATCAACAAAAAAATTGCCTAAGCCTGTAGCTGTTCAAGCAATTGCAAAATCCCATGACTACTGATGCACATTTTGAGGTGGTTTAATGGCAATTGCATTTTATTTGTGTTCTGGAATCTCAATTATTGGCATGGATTTGGTTTTGTCTTTCAACATTTCTCCCCAAGAGGAGGGCTAGAAATTGGCTTTGATAACAATATCTGCAATTAAGCATCTGCCACAAGGTTTTATAAGAACAACCAAATACTGGTAAGGAAAATCACTTGAGTTTGTAATACCACCTACAAAAAGCTGTTCTCCAAGTGATCGAAGTTGATAACCAAAAGAAACATCAGATTCAGAACTATCATTTTCACAGGCTCATTCTCACATATTCAAGGTTTTATAGCTAACTCATTTCATTTGAATCAAGTCTGTTCTTGTCACTTTGACTGAAATGAACAACTGACTTCATTATCTTTATGATTGTCACTGCACGTATCACAGCTTGCAAAGTTCACAGCAATGCTCATGTCAATACAGCTGATTAACAACTTTGAGAGGTCATCTTTCTTGGGCTCCTATCTTTCATTTTGAATGCTGGCCTTCTTAATTAAGTTATTAAGAACATTATGTAGTCAGTGATTCATCTAGCCAACAGTAAGATCCTAAAGCAATTAAAGATGACCAAGAAAGGACAAGTAATTTTTCAATAGAGTCGATTCTGTCTCTGAAAGTCAATTCAACCTCAGGAGTTCAGTCAGAAGGACAATTCAGGCAGTTAAATATGTGTTTATTTGACCATCTAATGTATTAGATGTGAGCAAAGTAATATATATGGAAAAATGCATTAAATATGAATTCAAATTGATTGCCATACAACCCAGATGTTGAAAAACAAGGCTTGTTTCTGTAGCACAGTCACACATGGCCCTGTGTGCCATCAACAGTAAAGAGAATTCTTTTCTAGTCCAGACTCTTAACTTGTGCCCATAAAACAGTACAAAATTATGCAGCCAGAGGAGTTCTCTTATAATGAAGGAAAAAGGGGTTCCTATTTAACTAAATAGAAAGATATAGCTTTACCTTGTTAGGGTTCACACATAGTGTTGGACCGCAGAAGTCCCTTGATCATGTCATAAACTATCAAAACCGAGCAGATGGCTGATGATGACTTCAACCTCAGAATGTCTAAGAAAAGCACCAGGCACCTTATCTTTGGCCTTTTCTCCTGTTTAAGTCTCTGTTGTTAAAGTTTGACATTTTAACCTCACAGTGCCACCTCTGCTTTGAGGAGGGCCACAGTAAAACACCTGTCCACAAGCTGGGAAATCCTGGTCCAGTTGATTACCATCCTATTTTTGCTCTCTCACACCAGAGTTACAGCCAAAAAGAATTAGCACGTGAACAACTGCAGGGATCTTGAACACATTTCAATTCACTATGCACAAGCTGGTTTGGCTCTGGACCCCACAGCTGAGATAACTCTTTTACAATTGCTGAGGGCTCTAACCTTGGCCTGTGAGACAGAGAAGATGATGGAAATCTGCTGATAAGTGATTTTGATTATCCTTCACTCCAGACAAGCACCTAAACTGCTGGGGACGAGACTAGGTTGCTACATAGGGAAATAATTTTTCAATTAATTATGAAGCCAGACAGAAAGATTAATGAAATTGATGTAAATATTTGACCAAGGCCATTTAGAAAGCCCCAAGGTATCTCTGAAACCAATAGCTGGATATCACAAAATCAAAACCGTGGTGTGCAATTGATTTGCTTCTGAAACTACTCCCAGCACTGCCTTGCATGCAAATAGGTGTAGGTAATAGCACGTGTTTACATTGTGTTTTATAGCTTAGGATGGCAAAGGAATATTGTTAGCCTTTCCAATAGCCCAGAAAAGTGAGCAGTTGTTAGGACAATAAGTCCTGAGAGATTGACAGGGTTGCCCAAAACTTTTTTCAAGCTGTGGAAGAAAGAACTTGAAAAAAAGTCTCATTTGTGACACTCAAGCACAGAACTTTAATATGAAGTTGATCTTTTTTCTCAACTAAATGTAAATACACACTCCTTTTCAAACTGTAGTGTATTCTAAAACTCTTTCTCCTCCTTTAGGTCTTCTGTTAAGCAAAATTTGAGAATGTCTCTACAAAGTACTGGGTTTGATGGGAAACTGCAGGAGCAGCAAGGCTGGATTTTGTGTCTCTGTTCTACAGCTGTATGGCCATGTTAGCCTAGCATTACCCCATAGCAAAACTCTCCTGCCTCACAGAGCTTTGACAGAGTTGTGTTTTCAGACAGCTGTGATGCCAGCAGCTCACATAGGAGGAGCACAAGCCCACTCTGATCCAGCCACACTGGCGTGATCAAGTTCATCTGCACATCATCCCAGCGCTGGTTGAGGAGCAGGAACAGCTCTGCACAAACCTGACCAGTGCTGCCCGGTGTGTCCTGCCCCACTACATTATTTCCAGACTTCTATGAAGCTCTCATTATCTCACAGAACATCTGACATAGCAATTTCTGGCTCATAGTAGTTAGTGGAACAAGAAAGAACACGTAGGTGTTGTGAAAGTATCTCAGTGTTTTGTTCAACTTATAATGAAATGCGTCCGCTGACTGAAATCACTGTACCACAGCTGGATGAATAGTGCTTGCACTCCAAACATTGCAACAGCTGGAATCCCACAGTGTTCTTGTCACCACTAACCCTACAAACCAAAACCAAAGCAAAACCAAGGTTGCTCTTGGCTAAACCGACTGGAGTTATGCTAAGCTATTCTTAGTACAGAACTGCCAATCACTAGTTCCCAAATGCTGCTAATTACAGCAATAAAGAGAGTGACAGCAATCACAATAGTAATAATAACAGTTATCAGAATAATGATATAGCTACACACATTGGATCACATTTATAGTAGCTTAAACAGAATAAAACTGATAAAACCAGATTCAGCATGTAACAGTCTCATGCATCCGCCCAGGAAATTCAGAAACACTTAGCTCACCGCAAAGCAAAGAATAAAACAATAAAAACACTTGCAACAGATTCTTGTTAATGGGATATTTATAGGCCAGTGCTAAAACTGGGGGGAAAAAAAATAAAAAGCCACCAGAAGTGTTGATTATTTACAAGTGAAAGCGTTGGTTTTCAGTGTTTCCAAATTATGACACTGAAAAGTTTAGTTAAAGCTATAAGCCAATAATGATCACAGAAATGGGGCATTAAAATAAACCCACCAAACTGGAGGAAAGCCTCAGCTAGGGTAAATCAGTGACCTTACGCTGACATCAAGGGAATTCTATCGCAGTACACCCACCGAGCACTTGGAAAAAAGAGCAAAAGGAGGAAATTGAATGCAATTGTGTTCACGGGAATGCCTGAAAGCTAAAGAAAGACCATTAAAACCCCTGTATGAGCTATATAAACCCAGGCAATCCATAATCATTTCAAACTGGAGGAGGAAAATGCTGTGGGATAAAAGTGATGAAAACAGATATGGTACCTAAGGACTGTTAGACAGGATTCAGGTTCTCACATTGGCTGCTGAGGTGTGGATGATGTTTTCTACTAGATGAAAGTTATCTAGTCCTCTCATTTAAAGATACAAAGATTCTCACCCACATGAATCAGTAGAACTAGGGGTTTTTATTAGTCTGTATGCAAGCTTCTGGCCCCCAGGAATCCAGGGATCAGCTCTTGCAGAACATACAAACGAATGCTCAGGAGAATTAAAAATACAGGAAAAATCAACTGTTCTGTTAAGCTACTTATGCAAACACTATCAAGGCACAGTATCTTTTAAGCTTGAAAGGCAGCTTGCTTCTTCAGAATGCTTTTGTCAACAACAATTTTCGACACATTGCACGTTGGCTTAAGTGCTTTATTCCAAGATTTTCATCAGGGTGAGATTTATGTCACGTGATTTTTCATACCTATAATGTATATATCTAGCTTGCAGCATCCCACTCAGCCTGACATGGTCAGACCAGAGGAGTATGGTACTTCCAGAAATGCTTTGCAATATCAGCTAGCTTCAAGTGGATGTCCCAGATACCCTACGGCATCTGAAACAGCACCTTGTATTTATGTTTAACAAACTAAACTGCACTCCAATGGTCAGGTTCAACTTGTAGATTGAGACACCTACGTTTAGGGGTAGGTGGGTGAGCTGTGCACCTAAGCCATCAGGACAGTCTGGGGTAGGGTGAGTGCTCTCAGGTAGGAGTTGATACTTAAAGATAAGTGTCCAATACTGTTTGAGATGATATAGGATAACCCAAGATTTTCATACAGGCGTGGCAGATTTGACAGCAACGTGAGGGAGAGATGCTTTATTTTTGGAGAAGCAGCTGGAAGTTGGTAGAATATCGTTTTTTATTTGTACATGCCACAAGATGCCAGTCCTGCAGATCTGAATCCCAACTCAGGCCCAGGCAGTCGGTAGAGACTTATCACAGAGACACAGAATCATTGTGGCTGGAAGAGACCTTCAAGATCATCAAGTCCAACCTTATTCCCAGCCCTATCAAAACCAGTAAACCATGTCCCTAAGCACAACATCTACCCGGCTCTTAAACACCTTCAAAGATGGTGACTCCACCACCTCCCTGGACAGGCTGTTCCAATGCCTGACAACCCTTTCAGTCTCATGACTTGAGGACAGTTCAGCTGTCACCATGTAGGAGTTTCCCCCTGTGGTGGGACCAACCAACCCCAAAGCTCCACGTGCTTCAGATTAAAATGTCACTGTTCATAACAGAAGCTTATAAGCCTGTTATACAGGGAACCACACACATGCAGCTAAACTCAGGTGTCCGAATCTCCAAGGTCATTGTCATCCTGCATTCTATAGCTAAAGGAGTAAAACAGGCACTACTCCACAAGCAGCTATCTGCTCCCATTTACACCATAAAGCAACATTGAAGTGAACATCTTTCAAGCAGAAATATTTTAAGGGGAAATTGAACTAAGTTAAAAAAAAAAATAAAAAATCAAACTTTTTAATTCAGAATGGAGCCAAATTTCTAATCCTCATTCCCTTTTCCAAAATGGAGGTCCAATCTTAAATCTTCAGTGCATTTGTTTTTAATATGCATTCATTTAAGCAATATGTTTAAATGCTCCATACATCATTTGATCTTTTTAGTTTTCCATTTCCTTTTCATAAGGAGACATGTACCTTCAAAAAAAGAGGTTTCATTTTGGGGGTGCATGTCTTTCAACTCTCCCAGTATCTGTAAGAACAAACCAACATGTTTTCATGGGTAAAGGGCTGGTACTGTGATGGGGAAGACACTAAGGAAAACTGAAGTGCACAAATATTATGGCTCACAAAAATATGTTTCCACTTAGATGTGACTGAATATCCCATTCATCTGCTCTTTTTCTCCTGAGGTATCACATTCTTTACTGTCAATGCTTTGGATCGTGAAACCTTTTAGCATTAAAAATAAAGAATCTCCACAGCTGGCTTTTCTTTTGTGCCTTTCTCTGAAAACCATTCACTTCCCTCATCCCACTTCCTCAGTTTCCCCAGACTAAATCCTACCCAAGGGAGCCTGAAGAAATGTGTTTGGCACAGAAGGTGAACGGGATCTGAGTGTAGACACCTGTCCCCTTTACACAAAGAAAGGTATGAAGGGAAAGCTCATGCGCAGTGCCCATACATCTCGCACAGCTCCAGCTGTGGTGACGTGGAGTTCCCCATCCCCTTGCTGCCAAGGTCACCGGTGTGGCTGTGTTTCTCCATCACACCTCCACATTGCCCAGTGTCCACCCACCATACTGATGGGTCCAAAAGTGCTGCAGAGTCAGACACATGTGTGATGGGGAGAGTCCTACATGAAGGTCTCCCCTAACAGAGTCTGGGGTAGACTCCTAAACCCACTCTTGTTTCACAATTCCTTTGCATCAAGTAAGAGGATGTCAAGATCTTACTTTGTAACAAGCAAATAGACCATTGAGCAGAGTCCCTCTTTTGAGTCCAACTCCACTTCCACAAGCTCAGTTAAGACTCTACAGGTGTTTTGCCTAAGCAAAAGAAAGAAAAATAGAAAAAATACACTCCTTCCTTCCTTCCTTTTAATCTGCCTTTAGTTGCTTTAGTTACCACTTGTACCATGAATATTTTTTCCTCCTGTCACCACTTCCACCCGGTACTTTGTATCCCCCACAAGACGTAGAGGCTTAGCATCAACACTCTCCAAAACATTAAGGTGAGTTGAATTGACTCCTGTTGTGGTTACACATTTGAATAGGAAATTGCAAGGCTCTCATGTAAATCTATTTGTATTTCCTGCCTGCAGTCTTGGCTGCAATGCAGAAAACAAGACATGGGTGAGAAAATGGAAAAAATGTTATGTTTATGGAGAAGGAAGGATTATTTTTCTGTATCTTAAAAAATATCACATTTTGCTTTCTTTTCAAAATTATATTGAGTACTTTATTGGGAGTTAGCTTGTTTTACTCGCAGGACATGCCACTGATCAGGAGCAATGAGATCCGGAACACAACGGTACTTAGAAGCTACAGTCCTGAACCAGCTTCTCTTTTGCTGGGTAATGTAGGAACTCTTTCAACATGCCTCACCCCAACAGCTTAAACTCTAAGGATTGGCAAGGAGTGATGTAGCCAGGTCTACGTCAGCTGCTGTTTTACTGTAGAATCAGAGTCACTAAGGTTGGAAAAAACATTCAAGATCATCAAGTCCAACCACCTACTAAACATTATCATGACCACTGAGCCATGCCCTGCAGTGCCACATCTGGATGTTTACTGAACCCCTCCAGGGATGGTGATTCCACCCCCTCCCTGGGCAGCCTGTTCCAAGGTCCCACCACTCCCTCAGTAAAAAAAATTTTCCTAATACCCAACCTAAACCTCCCCTGGTGCAACTTCAGCCCCTTTCCTCTCATCCTATCACTGGTCACCTGAGAGAAGAGACCAACCTGCAACTCACCACAACCTCCCTTCAGGCAGCTGTAGAGAGCAACAAGGTCTCCTCTCAGCCTCCTCTTCTCCAGACCAAACAGCCCCAGCTCCCTCAGCTGCTCCTCATAAGACATTTTCTCCAGACCCTGCACCAGCTTCCTTGCCCTTCTCTGAACCCGCTCCAGCCACTCCATAGAGCAATAATTTCATAGTAATTGCCAAATTTTAATTTCTTTAATTGTTGTAGAGGAGACTTAAGGTGACAAACCAATTCCCAGTCTGGACGGTGAAGGGGAATACATCTGCAGAGCCATTGCCTGTTTCATGGCACAGATTATGCACTATACTGGGTGGCATTAATGCATGGAGCTCCATAGATAGCCACACTGATTAAA
>JANIJG010011456.1:8186-18191 GCA_024611175.1 Megaceryle torquata | reverse complement strand
TTAAATCCAACTACTGCTTTTCTGCTTGAATTTACCCTAAGCAAATTAAGCACGTGACCTATGACCTTTGATAGGAGCTTTTTTTGAACTAGGAGTTGCAGAGGATGTAAAGAGAGCAAAGCAGAAGACAAGACAACCCAAATATCCTGTTGTGCTGGAGACACTTGTACCAACTAAGAAACTTGTTCTTGTCTTAGTGTAAAACAAAGAAGAGGGAAACAGATTGGGCTGTGTTGAATACTCATCTAGAAAGACACTACACGCTGGAAAAATAAGTCCTGACAAATCCTGTAAATTAGAGTAATTTTATTTACTGTCTTTGATCCAATGGTATGTGTCATCACTGGGTCAGCTGCTTCTGCTGGAGCATTTGTTATTAATTTTATTGTCTACTTGATAATGAGAACTTTATTTAATCATATTTTCAGTCACATTTGAAAACAGCCTTTTGGGGACCAGCCTTAAATTTCACCTTGGTCTCCAGAGACTAAGTTTGTGCAAATTCATGAATTTAATATCTTGGAGACAGGGGGTTTTTGGTGATTTTTGTCATTGTTTCTTTTTTCACTGGCAGCTTCTGTGCCCCTTTATATTTCCTATGCCACTCATACCTTATTCTACCATATAAATTCTCCTTTAAAATCCTTACTTTAAATTTATTATATAAAGAAAATATATAGTAGACCCAACTGGATATTTCCTTCTCCTGTGTGAGTCTGCTTTTTGTTCAGCTGATGTTGAATAATGGCAAGAGGAAGCACAGAATCACAGAATCATTAAAGATCATCAAGCCTAATCATCTACTAAACATTATCATGACCACTAAACCATGTCCTGAAGCAAGACGTTCTTAAACTTAGTCCCAAATAATACATTATGAAATTCATTATGGGACTTATACTGGAGAAGGTCTTATTCCTACGTTAATAAATTTCATTATCCCTGCAGAAATTCACTGTTCTTTATTACAGTAAGAGGAACAAAGTGTACAGAAATGAACATGAACCATGAAAAAACTGCCACAACAAATATAAAGAGAAATCTGCTTTCATCTAAAAGTTGAGATAAGTATCTTCCCATGTCAAAGGGCTATACTGCTAGAGAAACAAAGGTCTCAGAAGGAGCAGAGTGGTTAATAAGTGAGGTAGCTTGATACACATTATCCTTTACTAAATATTTATAAATATTATTAGATTGGAAGCTTAGGAGAACTGCTGTGATTACCTAATCTACATTCACATATCTACAAAACAGATCTTCACCTGGTAATTCCTGCAGCAATTCCCCAGGGTCTGTCTGAATTATTTATTTAAAAAAACCCCACACTCATAATTTTAAAATATAACGAGTGATAAATAATCTGCCACAGCTCACACAATATTAGCCCACTGTCTACTTACTCTCACTGTTAATATTTGCAGTTCATTCCTAGTTCTGTCATTAATCCTTTAATTTAATGAAAGTTTCTTTACCTTCCCAACCCTGTGAGCAGATTAGGCCATTTTCTATAGTTGGATTTCACCTCCCTCATGAAAATACTGGTCGATGCAATAAAATAACCTCTTCCCTTTCCTTTGCACATGCATATCTCATGAGATTTAGGAGACAGAGGATTATCACTGGAGCTCTTTCAACTCCATCCTTCCCGTTAATCTCATATCTAAAGCACAGATGCACTAACAGGACTCATCATTGCAGCAGAGATGCTACTGACTGCATTTGCAGAATATCATGCCTTGGTCCTGCACAACTATCTCTAGTCTTATCCAAGGATACTTTTGTCCTTGTAGCATCACAGTAAAATCATATTCAGACAGGTCTTTACCTCAGTCTGGAAGGACTTTCTTACCTTCCAGTGCTTTGTCTGACATACTGTAAAATGGATCTGTGGGGTTTTTCTTCTTTTTTATTTGGCAGTGTCAGAAATACTAGTAGTGTTTCTTATCCAAATAATTCACAGAGATCTGTATCATTTATTTATCCTATCAGTAACTTCCCTTCTAGCCTTTGTGATATATATGTCTTACCAGCATTTATTTCATACTTCCTTATTGCTGACAGAAGTATTAAATAATATTTGTCCTAGAAACACATCTCAGGATGATGAATTCCCATATGTTACACTTGAAGATCTATTAGTAAACTAGGATTTTATTTGATTTACAAAGTACTATATTATGCTAATCATTCTTTACTGCCTGACAGTTTCTATACTGCTGTGCACTGTCAACTTTACTTTCACCTTCTTTTGTGGCTGGACAAACCTTTAAGGTTTAGACTCATAAAAGCCATGAGTCTAAATGTAGAATGGAGTGTACTTGAATATTTCAGGACACAATGCACTTTGTTATTTTGCTAAATGGATGGGGAGGTGAAGCAGATCTAACATGTATTTGAATATTTTCTCCAAATTTCCTGATTTAAAAGAGAACTGGAAGCATGAAGGATTTGTGAAATATCTAACTGTCCAATCTACTTCACATAAGATTCCAGCTTGTGTCAGTAACCATAGTTACTGTAGGGACCATACCTATGAGGGAAGGGATGTCCTGCCTAAGTTAGGAGCTGTATTTCTCTCTTGAAAGTGGATATCTAAACCAAAAATGTTGAGCAGTCTCTCCCTGCAAGTAAGGAGAGATGTGCACCTTCAGACCAGTTTAGATACCCTAATTCAGACAACAATTTTAGAATTTTTGTCAATCAAACCCACTTTTTATGAATAGATTTGATGCCTGCAGAAGTTAACAAACCCAGACCCCATGACGGAATCCTGACACCCAAGTGGAAGGATATAACACACAGAAGCCAGGTTTTGGTGAACCATAGTAGCTCAGTATATCTCTGCCTACTCTGTTCAGATGTTCGCAGGGACCCAGCTGTATCAGACTCTTCCGTATCTCAGCATATTACATTGTCAAACAGAAAAATCAAAACACTACAAGAAAGGCAAGTCCTGTAACCTTTCTGAAGCCAGATAATGCCAAGAATACACATATTTACAGCCCACTTTCTAATTCAAATATAAACCAATCTGCCACTCTTTATACTTTGTAGACCTACATGAGAGTCTGACATGCATGTTCCAAAGGCAAACGAAAATGGACATGTATTTTTATAGGACTAGCTTATAAACAACTTCAGATCCTCAGCTAGAGAGGTGCTTGCCCTGCTAACACCCCTACCCTTGTGTGACTTTCTGGAAACTTTCATATTCAGGGAATCAAAGCGCGAGCAACTAATGCAGTGTTGGTATATTACAGAAGAGGACAATAAGGTAGTTTTTCACAGTACTAAAACTTGTTTTAAAAGACCAGTTCTTTTCTAGCCATCATGTTTAAAACCATCACCAGTTTAAAACAGCCTAAGAATAAAACAAATTGAGTAAAATTATTCTACATCCATGTCTAAGAAGAGCAGGTCACACTTCCTTCAGTTACTGGAGACAGAAAAACAGCTCTAGAGGAGTGATTCTATTTATTCTAAAAGGGAAATCAAAGATTGTAATTACTTCCAAGGAGTACACAAAGAGTTTAGGTTAACTCAGTCAGAAAGACACATCTATTTACAGATAGACAAACACATTCAGCATTAGCTGAGATGGACCTTACCTTGCTTTTCCAACTTTCCATCACTCTTATTCTATTTGCTTCCCTGCCTTTTCTCTTCCATACTCTTGGCTACCCTCTGAATAACCTACATTCCAAAACAATGCCTTATATTTGACCTTCAGTCTCTTCTGTGGGTGGTTCCCCTCCCATTCCACAGCTTTCCCCAAAGGCCTTTTAGCCTTCTTCCAAAACAGAAGTCAGTTCCACTAAACATATGCCTATGGAGAGGTGGAGGATATTATGGAGCAGTTGCTCTATTAGCAGTGTTGCACAGATACTCTTCTTCCCATCCACATTGGTTGGGAAGGGACCTCTGGACATCATTGAGTCCAACTCCCCTGCCAGAGCAGGGTCACCTAGAGCAGGTTGCACAAGATCACATCCAGGAGGGTCTGGAATCTCTCCAGGCAAGGAGAATCCACAACCACTTTGGGCAGCCTCACAGGAAAGAAGTTTTTCCTCCTGTTGAGATGGAACCTCCTGTGTTCCAGTTTGTACCCACTGCCCCTTGTCCCCTTGCTGGGCACCACTGAAAAGAAAGTGCCTCCACCCTCTTGGACACTCACCCTTTAGACATTTATAAGCATCAATCAAATCCCCTCTCAGTCTTCCCTTCTCCAGGCTAAACAGATGCAGATCTCTCAGCCTTTCCCTGTGTTCACACCTTTCCTCATCTCACAACTGTGCCGTGAACTGTAAACCGCCGTACAAGCAATTTGGTCTAGCAGTTGCACATGACTAGTATTGCACCATTTCATATAACAAAGAGGTACAGAAAATTTCTCCATCCAGATAAAAACCCTCCACATTCCATATCATACTGTCCTCAAAATCAATATAAAAATGGAAATCAGTCCTTAACCAAAAAGGACCTTCTAAGTCATAGAACCATAGAATAGTTTCGGCTGGAAAAGACCTTCAGGATCATCAAGTCCAACTTTATTCCTAGCTCTACATTAGATCCAGTGTTGTCTAGGTGGCATGCAGGTACAGACTCCTAAGGACACTTCCCCAGCTGCTCTCACTACTTTGTTTAATAAGCTTCTTACTGTTAATTTTGCTAGTTTATGTGGTTAGATAAGCACCTGAAGGAGAGCTATTACTAAGCTACTATCAGTTAAAATTGCCTCACTTTCTCTTATAAAAATCCTCTTTTGCTGCTTATGACTTTCAGAATCACAGAATTGCTCAGGTTGGAAAAGACCTTCAAGATCGAGTCCAACCTCAGCCTAACCCTACTACCCTGACTCTAACAACCCCCTGCTAAACCATGTCCCCAGCCAAAAGATTATTAGTTATTAGTTCTTAGTTATTAGTAGTTAGTATTATTAGTTCTAGTTATTAGTTATTAGTATTATTAGTTCTAGTTATTAGCAGTTATTAGTATTATTAGTTCTAGTTATTAGTTATTAGTATTATTAGTTCTAGTTAGATTATTACTATTAGCTAAAAGATTTTTATTACTTCCTGAAGATTATCACAGCAGTAAGTATTTTTCATTCTAGGAAATGCATGGGGAATGGAGGGAGAGCAAGAAGGAAGGAGGGAGGGAAAAGGGAAGATGTCTCTGCCAGAGCTATGTATCATTTTCCTTGAATGAGGGTAAGGGAAATAGAAATTCTTTTTCCCTGGTCAAAATGCTTTTACAGTTGATTCCTTGATCAAGGTTTGTGCTTCTGTACTGTGAAACAGTGTCTGGAAGTTTGCAAGAGAGGGAGAGACCAAAATGTCAAGTATAGGAACCTGCCCTCCCTTCAAGAATATGACTATGCTGACTCTTTCTAAAATATCCACAGTCACACACTATTTAAAAAAAAAAAAAACATGGAAGAAAAAAATATTATATGGCTCTGTTCTAGTCTTTATGTGCTGCTGCAAATAGTCTGGGGCTTCAGGTAGACACAGAGATGGTCCTGCAAATGATATTCAACCTGCTGATGTTGATGTGAGCCTCTCTACAGAGGAGGAACTAGTCTGCACCTAAACTCCTGCCTTTTACCCATCATACCCACATTGAAACCCAGGCAATGTGGAGCTGAAGATGAAAGATTGTTAATTAAGCAGCAATGGAGTCATAGGAGTAGACAAGAGGATTGGATGAAGGTTTTTAAAAAAGAGAAATTATAAATGTTGCCACCCAGCACAATCTTAAACCCAGGACTAAACCAAAACTATTGGTTTCAGTAGTAATCCCTTGGAAACCTGATACAGGCACAGCTTATTTCTATTACTTCCAGGGATATCTTACTGCAGCCCCTATATGAAGAGGGCTTAGAAGAAAAATGAAGAGACACTTTTTCCCAGGGCCTGTAGTGACAAGACAAGGGGCAATGGTTTTAAACTGAGAGTAGATTTAGATGGTATATATTGAAGAAATTTTTTGTATGGGTGGTAAGACACATTCAGTGGTGGTGAATGCCCAGAGAAGTTGTGGATTCCCCATCACAGGAAATATTCAAGGTCAGATTGGATGGGGATCTGAGCAACCTGATCTAGTGAAGGATCAGTGGGATTGGACGAGATGATCTTTGAAGGTCCTTTGCAGTCCAAACCATTCTATGGTTCTATAATTTGCTTTCTGGTCCAAATGGCAACAAACTCTTGGTAGACCTGTTGGTAATGACGGTTTTACCAGCTTGACCTGTGTTACTCACCTGTATATCTCAGACCTTCCAGTGACAAACAGAGCAGCCATGGATTTTCTACTTTAGGTTGCCTATTCTACCTCAATTAGCTGCTCTGCATATATGTCTGATGACAGGGTCTTGAATGGTATGATTTCATCACTTACTTTCCATTCAGTGATGAATCAGCAGCATAAATGAGGCAATATTTTCTTTTTCCTCTCAGCATTCATGGTGCAGTTTAAAGCCCCAGTTACTGGGAATCATCCAAACCTTGCAGAGAAGATAGAGTCACTCATTATCTTCTAAGCCTGTCTGTGGACATGCCTCCACCAGACAAGGGTGGTGGTAAGACTCTTTGGAGAGTGCTACCTGAGCCAGATCTTGAACCAGAAGCTGTGTTGCCACATCAGTGGGGTGCTGCAACTGAACTAATTACCTTTGTTGGAGCCAGAGCTAATGAGTATGGGTGCAGTGTCATAGCAACATGGCTTTTTTCACTCTTGATACCTCCACAGCTATCCACGATACGGATATTTCAGCAATCTCATGGCTAGCTGGAGCAGCTTTGCACCATAGTCTGTTGTGGTCCAAATATGCCTAATGATACTCATTACTGCAACACCAAGATATACACATGCAGAGGGACAAAGCACTTTCAAGCCTCTATCTTGCCACTTCACCATTTCTTTAACCTCATTTTTAGAACCACTGGCTAATTCTTTGCAGTTGCTCCTCCCCACAGATGAACCTAAAAGCATTTCAGAAGAATGAAATTAATTTATAAAGTCTATGCCAAGACATTCTGAAGACCAAAGAGTAAGTTTTAAGCATATTCTGAAATGATCAAGCACATTTTGAAGACGTTATGCTTTTACTAAGACAAACCTGTTATTTAATTATTTATTTAGTTATTTATCCTTATTTTAAGTGAGATTAATTTAGCTTTCAAAAATGTTAACTGTATCATTTCCTTTCTGAAAGAAATAGAGGTTCTGAGGACTGTGGTGACTGATGCTACCTTTAACTATCACTACTCTATAAGAAAACCATACAAGCAAATATATGAAGCCATCAGCCACTACAGAGAATGTCTGTACAGTGGAATTTAGCATTTACATGGCAGATAGAGTGTAAACAATAGATAGACCGTGCCCATTCCATACACTACCAAAGCACTTTAGAGCTTTCCTATTAGAGACACAAATTAGTCATGAGCCAGCAGGTTTGAGAAACACAAAGAGGTAAATTACAAAGCAACGTGCAGGGATTTAGCTGCATGACTCCCATTAACATCAATGGGATTTAACTGTGTGACTCCCTGTTCACCACTTTGCAAATTTACCCTACATTGAGTAGCGTGGTAATTCCTGGACAGCATGCAGTGGGGAAGTGACTGCTTCTGTAAACACAAGAGACTGTTGATTCTCAAACCTCTCAGAGAACAAACATTCAAAGAAACATTTGATTCCCTGCATCACAGGAGGACAGGGAATAAAGACACAAGCTCAGAACTCCTGCTCCATAGGGGACTCCAGTTCCAGAAATGCCATTTAGGGAAAACATAACTCTGTTAATGATCCCTGATAACTGTCAGATTCCTGACTTGATGAGCCTGAAAAATTTGATCCACTAGTACCACATAGGAACTGAGGCAGCACATAAAGGTAATTCCTTAGCTCCTGTATTAAAATGGGCTGAGAAAAGCAAAAGAACGTTTGATTCCAGTATTCTCTTCAATATTGCTCCTCCTGAAAAACTAGTTTTTATTTGATCAGAAGTCTTATTTGTTTTTTTGCTAAAAATGGTTTATTCCATTGCTTCCCTCTGCTCTCAAAACTTCTCTCATTCTTTCATTATTAGGTAGCTAAAGCTAGCTCACATTTTATTATTGTTGCATACTAACTTGAACAGTTTTATCCCCGTCTGAATAAAAGAGTACAGATCTCCTTTGCATTGTGTATATCCCAAAGTAGAGCACACAAGTTAAATAAGTAGAGGAAACACACAGTATGATGGACAGCAGAATATTAGCATGCAGGTGCTTTTCATTCATGACTTGAGGGGGATGGAGACGGTGGAAATATGTTAGAAGTCACGTTGGAAAGAAAAATTATGTCCCTTTCTTCTAACTGAGCAATTCTTTTTTTTAGATTTTTAAAGCTACCATTAGTTTTATGTTCTATAAAACCAAAACCATACCTCCCCTTGTCTCTTCCTTCACTTGCAGTAACAACATAGACAAAATCTGTCTCATGGCTGTTTCATTCCTCTGGCTTTATGTTTTCCAAGTATTCAAAAAGTAACTGGATTTTTCAGGTTACTGGAGAGGCAGAGCAGTCTCCAAGCTTGTGAAAGGCCTACTGGCATGGTGAGGACAGTCATATATGTGTATGCCTATACATGTACATACCTACAGTGTCACAGGAATACGTGAATATCCATCTGCATAAAATCAAAATGCCAATTAAGACTGTGGCTTTGCAAATCTGAGTTGGAAGTGACCATAGCAGCCATTTAGTTCTGCATGAGGCATGGAAAATATCTTGCCAAGAGAGCTCCTGGTCCAAAATTCCTTAGGAGAAAGTAGTACTTGAAAGTCAAAGGCTGAATCAGCATAGATTATGCTAAATCAGCATAGATTCACTAATGCTTGCTGTCCTGCAAATTTTCCCATCAGCCCTGCATTTGACTCACAGCTCCTGCCAAATCACTGTGCCAAAATCCACCCAAATATCATTGTCAACCTGATCATATCAATTTTCTGTTTGAAACCATCCTTCTAGTCAAATCTCGGTCCCTGTTAACTCCAGCACATGAGGCTTTTAGAAGCTTCCTCTTAAAGGACTTGAAGACTGAGGGGTTGAGAAAACAGAAATAATTCAGAGAGCATGAAAATGCCTTTTTTTTTTTTTTTTGCTCTGAAATGATGGGAAAAGGAATAGATTTTGCTTCATTATTTGAAGGAGATTTTAAAGCTTTTAAAACTGTGTTTTCGAGTATATGCAGTTTTGTTTCCATATGTACTCTTTAATTTGTTGCTAGGCAGCACCCAGGCATTTCAGACAAAAATCAAGTCAGCACCTACATCTCTGAGGAAGTCTGGATCTCCATTTTCTTTTTTTACTATCTTTGTGTCTTTGCTGTGGTATAGAAAGAATATGAAGGAAAAAAAAACCACATCTGAACAAGGTGGATATTCATGGTTTTCATGTGGATTTCTAAACATTCCGCTGGATGTGTCAGAGCTTTTCTGTCACTCTAACCTGCTTCCACTTCAAACTCATTCCTCTGGTTGCCAGTGAAACCAGTGATTAAGAATTGAAAGAGTAGAAATTGAAAAAGAACCCACATTGAAAATGACAAAGGAAATGTTCTTTTCTTTGGAGGGAAGAAGAGAGGATAAGAAATTGAGACCTCCCCATCTTTTAACATACAGCTCATCTGATTCATAGTTTTCCACCAAAGTGATCCAGCTGTACTTTTCTACTCTATGTGTCAGTGTCTTCACTGACAATCACCCTGCTGCTCCACAGGTAATCTGATAAAAGTCAATTTAGAGATACCACTGTTCTTGGAAAGGCAGGACTGAATCCAATACTCCACATTATTTATTTTAAGAGAGCAGTTTCAAATTAGTTACTTCCTGGATGCAGGATTCTTAAGGACAAAGTTTTCTGAAGTGTCACAAGGTTTGTCTTTCCTTTCCTTTCCTTTCCTTTCCTTTCCTTTCCTTTCCTTTCCTTTCCTTTCCTTTCCTTTCCTTTCCTTTC
>JANIJG010011454.1:82040-115026 GCA_024611175.1 Megaceryle torquata | reverse complement strand
TTGCATTTTTCCAAAAAATTAGTGGGGGGGGAGTTTTAAATTTTTACCTTTTTTTTTTTAAAATTTCAAAAAAAAAAAAAAAAAAAAAAAAAAAAAAAAAAAAAAGTGAAATGTCACCTTGATATATTTTTGCTGGCTGAAATACCACCCTACCTGAGAACCTCAGTGTTTCAGATGATAATTTTGTCCTAACAGACAGTTTTGAAGTAAGAGGCCACCTTAGGACATTGCTTCTCTGTAATTAACAACATTTTACATCTCTTATTTTAAAAATCAGTAGCTGAATAGGAACACTAATTCAGTGTATAAGCAAGACTTTGATTTCTTGACTGAAATGGCAAATGTGAGTTCTGACACTTGGTTATTTGAGGTAGTTTCTCCTAATAACTAGATTTGTATGATATTTTCTAATACTTTGGATTATTCTAGAAGAAATTCTAGAAGTAGTATCCAAGATCCATCATTTTATATGATAATCCAGGTGCTGTTGTTTGTTACTTTTCTGTGGATCTGAAGATGAGAGTTCAAGGTTTGCTCATGAAGATTACATATTAGGCCAGCTACGGTGACATGTGTCTTGTTTTAAGACTTATTCCTCTCTGGCATGTTTGTGGGCTTCAAACAATTTAATTGCATGAGAATTTTTGTTGAACCATGCATTGGATTAAAGTTAGTGCTCAGTCGAGGCTGTACAAGAAATATTAACAAAATTTTTAAAACTCCTCAATATTAGCAGAAAGAGAAATCTTAAACTTTTTCATTTTTTTCTTCACAAAGTTCTGTTCATAAATTTTCCTATTTGAAGATGAATTTATGACTTTTACTGTTCTCCTCTGTGGGGCCTAAGGAACTGGGAACTTTTTTCATATAGCACGAGAGACAGAGAAGTGTGTTTGTATTTGCTCAAACTAAACTTTTTATTAAAACCAAACAAGCTAGAGATATAAAATGCTTTGGAAATCTGTTAAGACATACAAGCAATGGGACCCATTGTATCTGGGCTACAATTAGACACAAGTGAATCTGATTTTGCCTTCACCCTATTAACTCCAAAAGCCAGACAGAAAAAGCTTAGTCCTCAGAGTCTTGCAAAGTCAACTCTGCCATCTGATTGCTGTCACAGTTTCCTTCTTCATGTGTTAGTGTAGGTGGCCTTCAGATCATGCTCCCCATTAATATCACCAGTACTTTGCAGGTTTCTGAAGATATCATCCCACAAATGCACTTTATGCCATTATGACATAAACAACAAATATCAGGTTTTCTGATGCCCTGAATGTAGTGGTGGAGCACCATGCAGTGTTTTACACCTTCTTTCCCAAGCCTCTTATCTTTACCTCCACCCAGCATAGTACTTGGAACAGGTCATCTGGATTAAACATGGGTTTGAAAAAATTCTGAATTTGTTGTCTCTATCCCTGGTTTTATGTCTCATTTTTCTATAAACGTCATTTATGCAGAGTGGCTATAGTACTCAGGTAGCCTCCCCTAATAGGAGCGATGCATTTCAGACATGTTTGCCTTACATTAAACACAACACAGTATGCATAGCACAGTATATCCCTGTTATTCTTCTTGAATTGAGGTTTATATGTAGCAAAAGTTGCAATTTCCCAGCAAGTCTGTGTAACTAGTCTTCTGCTTTCTACTGGTATTAACCAAGATGTTTTCTGACAATGAGCAGCACAGAGAAATGAATAGAACGAGGATGAAGCCAGAGCTTTTCATACCCTCACAGGTGACATGCTGAAGGCTTGGTACAAATTGGCATAGCAGTGTCGAGGATCCACATAGCCTCTGTGTTATTTTGCTGTCATCAGCCTGCTATTTCTTATAAAGACTGAGTTTTGCCTAGAGAAGATGTTGTCTTCATTTCAGATGCTGCTGCTGAATATTTAGTAATTATGTTTGCATGAATCTAAGCTCACGGCTGTCTTTTGGAGTCTGACTCAGGTTGCACGTGACTAGTATTTTCTGGATCAGAGAAAGGATAGCACCATTGAACCTGTAAAATACCAACACAGAACTAGAAAAAACAGGCTCCCTTGAATTCAGTGTCAAATGTAAGGAAGTCAGTAGTGAGACAGTCACAAAGTTGAATGGGGCTAAATTTCCATTAATTTTAAGTAAAATAAACCGACGAAAAAAACCCAATCTATAGCCCCATTTCCTCATCAGTTCTGTTCTCCAAATTATGATAAGTCATTCCAATAAACTCCAAGTCCTTAAAAGTTTTGATTCCCTTCTACACTGCCCTGTGTACTCAAGGCACTTACTATTTGGAAAGCAACAAACTCCAAAAAATAAACGACAAAATGTGACAAGATATTGGACTTGGACCAAGTTTTTCAAAATATCTCACATGAAAATTTGTCATGTTCTGAAGGCAAATTAATTATGTGTGAAGTTGTGGCCATGAAAGAAAATATAATTTCAAATTCCTTATTTTATTAATCCAATATGAATGCAAAATTTAAACCATGTTATCAAAATTAATCATTTGCCTATCTCCAAATGCAAATATAAGAGTCTTTTTTCCTTTAAAAAAGGCTTCCTAAATTAAGCATTGCTTGTAGTCAGTTCAGTGGTTTTAATGTCACTTTAATAAAATATTTGAAGGAATAAAGAACTTTTTTAAATAAAAGAACTTTTTAGAAATACTTAGTAAATAATTTAAATGGAATTTTAAAATAAAGCCAGATCTGTATATAACTTGTAAATGTCATGCTAAACTTATAGTTTATTGAGACAATGGGAAGCATCATTCTCTACTGCTTAGACAATGTGGATTGTATAGGTTTTATCAATTAGAATGGCATGGTATGTCAGTTGATAAACTCTATGATAAATGTTTCTTTACATAGTGATACTATTTTTAAGTTGTATCTCTTTTGGATTATTTTGACTTTTAATATGCAGTTTGGATAGGAGGAGGTCATAAGAAGGACAAAGAAAGCTTTAAGCATTGTGTTAATCTGACCTAGCATTGCCTTCTGCTCCCTGCAGTAATAATGGCAAACACATATTCTTTTTATTCTAAATAAAGCAAACCATGCCAGTTAATAAATTTTTCATGCACACACAGCTGGGTCAAATGGGAACTCCCTCTTGAGAGAGAATTAGAGGAAAAGAATGGAACTTTTAAACAGCATATTTTTTAAAAAAAGAAAAGTGGAAAAAGTAATTTCCTTTTTATTAAGAGTATTGTGATAAATAAGTAGGATTTTTCTTTTTGCTTTTACAGTTTTTTAATCATTATATAATTTACAATAATTATTGTGTAAAATGTTGTCTTCTCTATATCAGACCAGAAACCAAAATACTACTTTAAATAAAATGGAAGTGAGGTTTTTTAATGATGTCTTCTGATGACAGCTTTTACAGTGGTCACTGAGCATGTATCTGATAACTATGCTATGTGTGAGAAATAAGCTAAAATGCCTTAGTAGAAGTTAATCTCAGACTGAACCTTGTCCTTGCTCACTCTACAAGATTTTTGAATATGAAACTCTGTGGATGAAAATTTCTGTGCAGGATTCAACATGGCATCTCCTGTGGTCTTGGTTACAATTTTGTATTCAGGTGCTTTGGTCGATGAGGTGGATGAACAATAACTGCATATGCAAGTATTCAGGGAAGCACAGAATTTCTAGGCGATTTACATTCTCATGTGCTCCGTTCAGAAATTCAGCTCTCAAATTACAGCTAATGAGCAACAATGAGTGCATTTGTGTGTATGAATAAAGGGATCAGAGAGGAAGTCACATCATCCAGCTTCAGATATTATTTAAATGCTTAGGTTGGGATACTGGGCTCGCTATCCAGTTAATGGAGGGAGACTTTCCATCCCAAGCCTGCATCTAAAAGATGCAACACATTTGCAAAACAGCACAGTACAGTAGTATGTGGTCTTCTAACTCCCTGGCCCTGCAGAGCGGGGGTCCAGCTGCCTTCTGTGCATGGCGGTCCCCACAAGGCCAGGCATCCTGGCTCATTCCCTCCCTGTTGCAGAGAAGAAGCAGGTGCTACACTCTTGGGTCAAACTCTCAGAGTTCAGAACTACTTAGGATGCTCTTAGGGTTTCCAAGCTTGGAAAATATTTCTTGGTCCCCATAACTGAGATATAGTTAGAATCATCCCTTTTGCACCCTCTTTAGTATGAAGATGATTTATGTATCCAGGTTGGACAACATGATTATGTTTGGAAGAGTCATATGTGACAATCATAAACTAAAATTAAATTAAAATAAATCATAGTGTAGAATAGCATGATAAATTCCTCAAGATGATTTTGGATTGTTGTCCAAGCAGACTGTATGACAAAGGCCTAATATCATACAGATGGGCAATATGACTGATATTTTGTCAGTGTGGTGGGCAACTAGGAGTTTATATTTAGAGATATTAAAACAAACCATACATGCATTTGCATGTTTGATCATTATTTAGTTATGAACACCAGTCACAGTACGATTTCAATATACAGCAAATTGTCCTGAGATCAGATTCTGCCTCTCTTCTTCTCTCAGGCAGAAGGATTTGTAAAATCATGTGAAAAATGTAACGTAAGAAATGATTTCTAGAAGAGCTGTTAATTGTTAGGAAGCGAATACTGTGTCTTATCCATTATACCTTAGAGTGCTTATATTTTTAGGTGTCCTATTATGTTTTTAATCACCAGAAAGACTATTTTCAAATATTAGAAACATGGACTCATGGAATGATTTAGGTTGGAACAGACCTCTTGTAGTCATCTGTTCTAAAACCTCTTTTGAGGATGGCTGCTGAGATGGGGTTCCAGGGTTTTGCCCACTCATCTTCTGTGTATCTTCAGGGACAGAGATGACTCTGCCAGTGTGTGACTACCCTCCCATTGAAAACTGCATTTTTTAATAACATCTAACTGGAATCCTCTGTTTTCTAGCTTGTGCTTGCTGGCTCTTAATTTCAGATTTTTTTTGATAGAGAACTGCTTTCTCCTTTCTCCTTCCTTTAGCCAAGTAAAACCTGTCGATCTATGTCATATGGGATAATATTCAAATGGAACAGTTGCTGGGATTGAAGGGGAACAGGGCAGTCAGGAAAATCAAATTCATAATGGGGAAACTAAAGTATTTTCAACAACAGATCTCATAACAGATTTCAGAAGTTTAACTTCCACAAACCAGTGACAGTGTGTCTAGAGCCTTACAGAGAAGCTAATACAGTGTGAGCCTGGTCATCCACCTGTTTTGCCATTCTTAGGGAAAGCTCCATCTGGGTGGGACAGTCCCTGGGCAGCCCATTGCTAGAGCTAGCTGAGGTCAGGGAGGTCTCTCCTCAGCAGCTCTAGTCCCTCAGGTGAGGCTGTATTACCCATGTTGGTATGTGCAACCATAGAGCAAAATGTGCTTTTGGCACGTGCTGAAGTGCCTGTACAGTCCTCTAATTGATGTGACTAGTCGTGAGTATTAAGCCCAAGTGCAGGCTCTCTGGGCACGCAGCAAATGCAAAAAGAGTCATGCTTTTAACTGTATTGTGGTCATCTCCATTGGCCTGGTGCAGAGATGATGTTCATCTCATATTTCTTCTGAGATCTGAAGAGAAAGGAAACCAGCATAGGAGCAAAAGGGAAATAGGACTTTGGTTACTACACAGTGCTGTCTAAAAAGACTTAACTGGTAAAAAAAATAATGAAAATAACTGCTTTTTAATAAATGTGAGCATTCATCATCAGATACAAAAATGCCTTATTTGTAAATCTGAAAATAGCGTATTGGTTTCAGAGGAGATTTTACAAACATCTGTTCTTCCAAGATTAATTTGGTATAAAAATCAAAAGGTCAGTTGACATAATATTGTTATATATTGTTAGTAATGAACTAAACAAAATAACAGTATCAAAGCTGGGGGTTTTTTTTAGTTTGTATGTATATATGTGTCTGTATATATTAGCTATCAGTGCATGCATGAAGACTGTGTATCTGTAGTATATCTAATCACATTGACCATATAAAATAATGAATGAACAATTTACATTAATTAGTGCTTTCTTTTCTGCTCTTTCTTATATGCCTCTTTACAATAATTGGATTGCCATATTTTGAGTCTTCAAGTTGTCAAAGGCATCAAGTTTTGAGGGGAATTGATAGCATGTTCATTTGTTTCAAGTAGCTAGTTGTAAAATATCTCCTATGCAGTGGATGAAATTATGCAGAACAGTTTTAGACAAGAAACAAGCATGTACATGTACCAAAAAAAAAAAAAAAAAAAGTTCTCTTGGAAATTCGTAGTAATAATTACACATTCTCTCCTATCTCCAGATCTAATTTGCAGACAGAATCTGCTTAACTGGTGATTTTGTTCATCTTAAGGGTTTGACATATGTTGTACTTATGCTAGTATATTTCCAAGTATAAAAATGTCTCAAGGAGATCAAAACAAGCCCTGTTACCTGTAGAGCTTAGCTTTTATAATGGGTTACACAATCAGGAGCTGGCAAAGTCCAGAGGTGTTTTAGAGAAACAAGAGGAGTGGAATCATTTGGGGAGAAGTGGACACCCTGACAGATGCTGAACAGAGGCAGGTTCAGTATTTCACATGTTCGACCCACCTGTCTTACTGTTGTTCCCTCTGGACTGAAAAGTCAGGGTACAACCTGCGAGGCACACACTAAAGGTTACACATTTTGAGCTTTACATCCACCTGCCACTTCTGGCACCCTGGAACATATTTTTGCATGTTAGTATTTGTCATGAAAAGAGATGTTGGTATTTATGAAAGCTTTGATTGCATTATTTTACATTAGGAAACCCTCACTATGAGGAATGACAATGAAGCACTGTAATAAAGATGGTTGTATTCCTCTCAAACATTGTATCAGGGGAGGGGAAGGTGGAGTAAAGTTAGAGAGATACTGGAAAGTGAGGCAACAGGAGAGGGTATGGTTTAGATTGGTTTTAATTTCTAATGAGGCAATCACCTTAAGGTCAATTCTAAGATATGGTAGAGCCAGGGAGCATTTATATCTGTAAATCTTTTAAGTTATTTTAGCTAGTCTTCTTCTCTAGGCTTTTCATAGTTCTGGTTTTAAAACAGGTATAAGTCTTCTAGAAGCCAGTTCACAGTCTGTCTTGGTGGTATGGAGATGAGTGTGTGCTTTTTTCCAGCAGATGTACAGTGTGCTCATGTCACTGTACTTGACGGGAGCACACCTGGATACCTTGTTGTTCTCCAATCATCTGTCTTGTGTGTGCTTCAGAAGCCATGAATTATTCACATCCTCTTAGAATATTCCTTTAGATTTCCTGCGTAAAGCCCTCAATATTGTGGCTTTTAAAGTTTAAAATATAATTTTAGGGATTTTATTATGTCACTTCTACTTCCTGTGGCGAAGTTTAACCCTTTACATATGCGAAATGATTTTTTATTTTCCCAGGAACCTCTTCTTGCTTACTGTCATTCCCATGGAATTTATTTGAAGGATATTGATTGATAACAGTAGGATCATTTAGAATTTATTCTACCTAAAAACACCTGCTTATCATTTGTGAAACATCTGTGCTGTGTGAGTGTAATGGGCTCTTATGATGATTAAGAATATTTACAATTTATTTGTGCTTTGATATTTCTCCACTATTATGCATTTCCTAGTAAGTCCATTTTTAGGTTTCCTGGTTGATAAGATCTCTGTATTATTAGGTCTCTGAAGGATAGCCCTTAATCCTCATGTCCCTTTATTCCAAAGCTATATGTATTACTTTAACTCAGCAGTAAGTATAATTCAGTTGGCCTAGTGTCCAGCAACTGAACTCAGTTTCAAATCCCCTGCTGCATGCTTCATATGACACTAAGCTGTCATTTTAATCCCTGATGTAATGAATCCCACACATACTGAGTGAAGTGTATTATCTTGTGAAAGTGGTTTAAAATATTCCAGCAGAACAGTTTTACAGTGGCAAAAAATTAGGTTTCTTGAAGCAGGAAAATTTCACAGAATCTTTTCAGTCTTTAATGAAGCGCTTGGTTGCAACATTTTATGTTAGGAGGGAGTTTCCCTAGAGCCCTTTGATGGATATTATATTAGACTGTAGACCTTCTGTCCATCGAAACAATACAAAAAGTCTGAATTTCATCTGACCACACAAATTTATGGGGGAAAAAAAAAAAAAAAGCTAAAATTAATGAACTGTGTATGGACAAAAATTCCTATGAAATAGGAATATAGTCATTGGCCTTCTGTGCTGAAGGGCCACATGCACTTACACATAGAATATTCTCATCTTGTTGACTGAATTGTGGGGACATGATCAGAATGTGTGCTTAATGAAGTGTGAGTAATGGAGGTAATTTTAAAAATCTAGCAATGGCAATTCTGTCTGGTTTAGGCTGGCTTTCATACTATTTATTTCTGTCTTTCACATTTCAGTCAATTTTATAAGCTTTCAGGTGCTGCTGCCTTCAGGACACAGTGACTCAATACTACAAATTAGCTGTTTAACAAGAGAACCTAATTTACAGTGTGGAGAAGCATTTAATGGAGAATTCCCAAATTAAATTTTATTATCATTCTGCACAGAGTCCTGATGAAGTGCTTCTACCTCTGGGAATAGAAAGCAGCAATGTGTGCACACAGAACATGCTGGGAGAAGTCTTCCCTGCCTTTATTGCACACGGATTTGTAGAGTCTGTTTTTCCCCTTCACACCAGAATGCCAATAATTCATCAACAGGTTGAGAACAGAGGGAGCTCAGTTTTCTTATACATGGCCCCCCCACACCCCCTCCCAACTAAGATGTAGGATTTATTGTTATGTATGCTTTGGAAATCAAAATACTGATGGAATTAAAAAGCAACTGGGAGAAGTCATATAAACAACACAAGGGTGTTCGATACACAGTGCCTGGGGCCCAGGAAGTCCTTATACTGTAGACTAGAAGTATTTGGATGGCAGGGGGAGGTTATCTCGGCATACCCTGCTCTTTAATCCTTTTGATAATCCCTTCTGCTATCTAATAAATGAGCATGAGGTGAGATGGTCCTTATCTTACTGTAGATGTCTATAATATGGAGCCATATCTCCAGGGTAGTCAACATCAAGCTCCCACTAGCTGGTGGAGAGAAATAAGCCGTTCAAAGAGACTTCAAAGAAATGATCCATTTAATGTCAGATGCCTGCTCTAAACTGAGATTATGAAGACTTGTTTATGAAGGCAGCCCAAATGACTCCTTCAGATGTGGAGTTAAAAACTGGGATTGGTCCTGAGCTAGCTGTGCTTGCTCCTTTCTTCCAGCTAAAAATGAAGCTTTGAGTGACTAGTCAGATGTGGCTGTAGTCTGTCTTTGTTTGCATCATTCTCAGTGTTTGTGTAGCTCTATAATTGAAAGAGTGATTTATTTCCAACTAGACTTCTTTTTTTTTTTCTTATTAATAAAAAACAAGACAAAATCAACAACAACAACAACAAAACACATGAAACCCCAAACAGTAACACCCCCCACCCCCCCAGCCCCCCCAAACCAAAACACAACAAAGTCTTTGTTCAAAAAAACATCAGACACTAAAGAACAAGGATTAATATAGATTACAACAAGGGAAAAAAAAAATAAAAAAAGAACCTACTTAGCATTTGCCCTCATGAATGAGGATGGAAATTTGGAGTTAAAAGGTAGATAAAGCAAGCATACCAGTCCTAGCAACTAAAGTGTGCTTGTTGTAAACTCATCTCTTGTATTGCTGGACAAAACATTATGCAAGAGACTCCCTAGGTTCACAAAAGATGAAGCCATATATGACTGTGTATTATTTTATGCTTATTTCAGCCATCAAAATTCCAAAAGCAAGATCAAAAGACTCAAGGACACACACATTATTTGTGATACTCCCTGGAGGATGTTGGGTTCATGAAGCAATAAACAGTTTCCATTCAGACTCACAAAGGCTTTTTTGTCTCTTTCATATGATGTATCAAAACATTATAGAGAAGCTACTGAACATAAACAATTCTTCTAGTAGTACTGTTGTATTCAGCACAATTCACTGCATCCAGAATAGGTTAAGAATCTTAAAAAATATTCTCTGTAAGGGAAAGCACTGTAACAAATAGAAATGATTCATAGGATTCAGTTCCAGCAACATGTTAGGAAGCCTAACATTCAGATTAATATAGAACTGCAGATTAATTAAGCAAGCAAGATAGGACAGTAAAAGCAAATAATGTTAGCTGTTTATATAGCAGTGAAGACAAACTTCATGAACTTAACTGTAAATGTTATATGTCTGTGGTAAAGTAGGAAAAAAGTATTTAAGAACTTCATAAAACGTGTTGGAAGAACGGAAGCAATATGTTAGTAATTCTATTTTAGAATTAACATAGCAATATTTGACAGAAATAGAGGAAAAACATTCACTGAAGCAAAAATTATTTTTAATAAAATTAATACTAAAGGTAAAAAATACCATATAGAACAGCAAGTTATCACAGAATTGCTATGGTTGGAAAAGACCTTTAAGATTATCGAATCAAACTGTCCTCTAACTCTACCAGTGCCTCTACTACACCACATCCTTAAGCACCAAAATTAGCACACTCATTCCCAACTGGGATTGAGTTAGATGTAGACCAGATTTAGGACTCATCTACCTTTATAAAGATGACTATCAACCTCAGGCAAACAAATTAATTCTTTTTTCAGTTCTCCCTAGTGTGATCTTAGACCAGGAAAAATACATTACTAATCTCACTGAAAACCTAACTCCTAAAATGTCCAGCAGAAATTTGACTGAGCACAGGAAATTTTAAGGGCAGTATCATTATTATTTATTTTCCTTAACGCATATTCCTAAATCATCTGACACTAGCACTTATGTTTCATGTATTTATTCTTGATGAAAAACCTTCCCCGTATAGAATGGAAAATGGATAGACATTGAATAGTAATCTGCCCATTTTCTTAATTTAATTGTCTTGGAAGAAGTATGCTATAAAATAAGTCACTGGAGACAGTAAATGCAAGAAAGACATATGGGCAAAAGTACAGAGTATGTTTTGAAATAAATCCAGTATTTGTTATCTGGGGAACAGATACTGCACTCTGAGGTACCGAAAAATTAATTAGGAGTAATCCTTTCAGTTGTCTGTAAGCTATAATGTGACCTTTAGCAATGGCTCTAACTGATCTGTGCTCAAGTTTGTTCAAGCCAAAGCAAAGAGTTTCCTTGATTTGAATCAACATTAGGCCAGGCCCCAGCTTCTTCTATATGGAGAAAACTATGTGACACGGGGTGAAGGCAAATGTGAAAAGTTTAGATACTGGTGGGAATTTCTGGAGCTGAAATCTGGTGTTTAACTTCATTTACAGATATTGTTTTCTGAATTACAGCTCAAGCTGCATAACGCAGTTTTTCATTCTGCAAATAGGTAACCTTGTTGCCAAAAATTAAATTGATTACAGAGTATTAGGTTTTACAGCCAGATTGGACAAAAGACCAAGCAGGGAACTGAAGGAACTTCACAATTTACTCATTATTTAGTTCTTTCCAATGCTGGCTTTTTACCAAATTGTATTCCTACAGATTCAGAGCTTAAGGGTGGCATTTTAATATGGGATTTCTTCATACTTTATTTTTGTTTTAAAATTGTTGACTGTCTCAAGGAGGAATGACTTCAGCAATGTGGAGATACCACACTGATTAGGACACCAGTCTGTGTCAGTTTTTACTGCATTTCATTCCTGCATTCGTTTGCAGTCCTTAACTAATGCAGGTTTTTGTTACTCTAACAAATGAAAATATTGGATTTGCTTTGAGAGATAACTAAATCACTGGAATATCAAAGGAAATTTAGGCCTCATCATATTGTAAATGCTAATTTAATAAATTAATTTATTATTTATTTGTATTTTGTATTGAAAGGAATTGCTATATGTTTTTTAGCACTGAAAAGAAAATTGACAGGAAACATTTAGAGTATCAAGGAAAGGAATGAGAAACTAAGAAAAAAAGAAAAAGGAAAACCTCCTTACAATTAATTATTAGTTCTACATGGAAAAAAAAGCACAAGTTGTAGATTTATAAATTGCCATGGTAAAGAGCAAGTTGTAACTGATTTTCTTGTACCAGTAAAAGTTTGACAGCACTCTGAAGACAGCCTTTCTTATTTTTGTTCTTCACGAAGCTGATCATGCAGCTTTTGTAATGCATTTGCAATGACATCAAGGGGAGTTGTGCCTGGATAAATGGAATGATCAATCATTGTACTGAGAGATAAGTGGTATATTTTAGAATTAATTCACCCTCAACATTTTCTTAAATAGAAAGTTTAAAATCTTTTGTGCTCAAGAGGTAAAAGAACTGATGTAAGGAGTATTTCTGCATAGCTGTCCCTCAAAAAGAATCAATGTTATTTCCAAATAATTTATGAAAATTTACTTTTTATTTCATTACAAGGTAATAAAAATACATTGTGTAGATTAATTTCTAGGTGGACCTGAAAGGACAAGGGGAATTTACCAGTTACCACAAGAAAGTCATCTGATTATTGAAAGACGGTCTAAATGTTTTCGGTAAACACATTGGTTTGGCTGCTGGTTAAATCCATTTGTGGTATAACACAGCTGTCCCAGGTACCTTCTAAATAGGGGATTCATAGTGAAAAATTGAAAAAAAATTCTCAGGTAAATTTTTAGTGATCTCCTTATTCTCTTCATGTATCTGACTGTAATTGACACTTTTGTGTCTTCACTTCTCTGTGTGTCTCTCACATGGGTGAAGTCTTTACTTAAAATAATGAAATTGACAACAAGGGAAAATAAAGCACTTCTGCCCTTCCAAAACTTTAAAAAACTAGTTATTTACTTAATACAGCACAATTAAATAAAATCAAATATGACTTTTTTTACCATCTTTCTAATATTTTATAAAATCAGTTGAAGTAATTGGACTAAGTAATAATGACACATTTAATTTAAAATATTTTTAGATTATCCATAATTGATTTCAAGACATTGACTGATTGCTGTAAAAAGCTTGGTTTTAAGCAGCTGACAAGCTGATGACAAGCATTAATGGATTTTGCAATAAAGAATTTTACTTTGGGAAGGAATTTTGTTAGAAGAGAATGTGTGTTTCTATCATAAAAATGCATGATGGCGAAGATGGATGCTATATCACTGAAAACACCCTGAAAACTAAGTTTAAAACTTTTTGGTAGAAAGTATAATACCCTACTAAGCTATGAATATGAATCTGCTAAAGTACATAGATTGTTAAAATCTAAAGTAGTAGAAAGAAGGAAAAAGTACACCAGGAGATGTGCATAAGCACCCAAGTAAGCCTAAGTCAACTCTGAGGTGCAGGCAATTTCACTGTTGTTAACTACCTAGGACATTACTGTCCTTATTTAAAGGTTTGATCATGAGTTCAGGGTTGGGCTTGCAAGGTGCTATGCTCTGGTTTTAAATAAATTCTGTTCTCTTGAACCTTCATGTGGTCAGGGCACTTTATCATCATCTGTGAAGACAGAAGTGAATCTTTAGTTTAAAAACTGTAGTTAATAATTGTTTGTATTATCTTAGTATTTCAGTTATGTCAGGAAAGTAAAAGCGAGAGAGAGAAGTTATTTTAGAGTTCTAGAAATAAAGTGGATCTGTAGAATAAATTCATAGTGTCTGAAATGGTTGTGATAAAGCTGCTTGATGATTGATGGTAAAGACAAAACATTTCTATATTTTTTAATAGTTTCATTGGACTGGAAAGAGAAGGGCTGATCCTAGCTGTATAGAAATATAATAACAAAAAATAGGGAAATTTATTTTTAAAAAATAATAATAATAAAAAAACCTCCATCTGAAAATAGGCGTTTGATGATAAAATTGACTGTGGTGTATGTGCACAAGACTGACTGTCACATGGTCACTGTAGCTTCTTGCCAGGGCAAATTAAAGCAGGTGAAATTTGAGGGAAATAATTTTAGTCATGAGAGACACAGTCAAACATTTCTCTTTCCTAAGAACGTGGAAATCCCCAATGTGATGCCATTTAGAACAGCAGTCCACAAACAGATTGAAATTGAAAGCATAATCTCTTAATTTATTTTTACATCTGTAAAGTAAACAATTACATATTTTAAAGGAATACAGGCTAGATGTTCATATAGTCAGAAAGCAGTAGATGACTTTGGATCTGCCAATTCACTGTCACAGTTGTAACTCAGCTGTATTTCACATGCTGACATTTACTGTAAGTAGCGTATAGTGTATCACTAATCTGTGCTGTAGGACTTCTTATGTTCCATAGTATCAGGTAACTGCCTCAGGTTTTCTCTTTTCCTTACATACACATATTCCAGGGTCCCCTGCATTTCTGCATGTATCCATGTAGCTCTGTATTTGTGTAAACACACACAGACACTAGGTTTACTGGAGTAATTACAGTCTATAGAATTAGAGTTGCTGTTCAAGCCTACCAACACTGCTGTTTCATTGAAGTCTAGTCTAGTTGTAAATGATACTAGTATTGCTCTATATGAAATAAAAATATTTCACCTGATACACCTAATTACTGCATTTCTGTCTCTCTGGGGTTTTTGTTTGTTTGTTTGGGTTTTTTTGTTTGGTTGGTTTTTTGCTTGTTTGTTTTTTGTTTTGTTTTTTTTAAATAACGACCTTCCACTGGTAAGTCTGGCTCTGCCCTTAAGGCACTCCATTCTTGATTCCACAGCATACAGCAGAAATTCCATGTTCTTTGATTTTATTTTCTTCTACTGAATTTCAGTCCATTTTAACATGGTTCTGAACATTGCCCAGCTCTCTTTTTCTGATATTTCAGTCTCTCTCTGTCTTGACAGTGAGCTCAGTTTCTTTTGTCATCATTTGACTTTTTTGGTATAAACTGTTTATGCAAAGGTCATTAATGCCTCCTGTCCCAGGACCACTTTTTAAAAGTGACTCAAGCAACCTGACTATCAGCAAGTGATTCATTTTTGTCACACTAATTGACATTTCCCCTTGTTCTTGCTAGTCTTGTGACTCTTTAATGAATTCCTATTTTTCTCAGGTTTGACTTCCATTAAACTTGCTTTTTTTTGTAGCTGCCTTCTGCTGCTGAATTCTAGTCAGCCAGAGCTTAGGTACTTCAGGCACTGTCAAATGCTGACATTCAGAGAGACTAAATCCATTTAATTTCTTTGTCTAGAAGTTCAGTTATCGTCTCAGAGGAGGATATGAGGCTAATCTATTGCAATCTTCTTTTTGCAAACTCATGATTCATTTTATTCCATTTTCCATTTACCTCTATATTTGAAAGGCTAAAATGAGTCTATATAACAAAACAAATCCAATAAGAAAAATGAAGTGGAGAAATAACTTTAGATATTTCAGTTGCAGATATGGCACTATAAGACTCTACATATTGTAACTTCAGGCTTCTAAATGTGTGTCACATCCCGTATGTACTATAATGTAACAGTTAAAACTAATGCATAGCTTTAATCTGACATTCCCTTTGATTCCTGTGTTATACAGAAAAGACAGAGAAGCCAAGTTAATGCTGTTCCCTTTCCTCTTTCAGTAGTTAGGATGTGGGGGCTTTTTAGATTTTGCAGTTAGTTTGTGTGTCAAACAAGTAAATCTTCTGTATAGTCACTTATCTGTCTTTATTTCTATCACTCATAAAGGGCTGATAAGAAATTCCTTTTGAGTACAGGTTGCCTTAGAATATTTGCCATGCCAGTGATCCATATGTAACTCCTAAATATGACTGCTATTGAGTGGATATCAAACAAATACAATTAGATATTGAGACTGCTTAGGAAGATAGAAATTAAGCAAACAAAATGCTTTACAAGTTTTTAACTATGTTGCAAATCATGGAATTATTTAGGTTGGACCTTTAAGTTCATCAAGTCTAACCATTAACTTTGCACAATCAAATCCATCACTAAACTATGTTCCTAAGTGCAACATCTAGGCATCTTTTAAATACCTCCAGTGATGGTGACTCAACCTCTCCCATGGGCAGCCTGTTCCAGTGCTTGAAAACACTTTTGGTAAAGAAGTATTTCCTAATGTCCAATCTAAACCCCCTCTGATACAACTTGAGGTCATTTCCTCTTGTTCTGTCACTTGTTACTTGAGAGAAGAGACCCAAAATACTCTTGTCGGGTAGCTGTCAAAAGTGATAGAGGTCTCCCTTGATCCTCCTTTTCTCCAGGCTAAACAAACCCCAGTTCCCTCAGCTTCTCCTCATAGTAATTGTTCTTCATCAGCTTCATTGCCCAACTTTGGACACACTCTAGCACCTCAATGTTTTTCTTGTAGTGAGGAGCTCAAAACTGAGCACAGTATGCAAAGTGCTGCCTCACCAGTGTCAAGTACTCTTATTCAACTGCTTATCCAAGTACTCTTATGCAACTGCTTCAACAAGGTTTGAGAGATAAAGAGAGCTTCCAATTTCCAAGATGTTTCAGTCTCTCCCATGAAGGAGAAAGAGAACTCTGGTTAACTAACTGCACCTACCTTTTCATTTTGATAGTTCTAAATATGTTTATTTTACAAAAATCAATTAGGAAGGTATTGATTTAATTTGAATGAAAGTGGAAATAAAGAAATTAGCTGCTACCCATCAGTTCTTTTCAGCACTAAGCAGTCAGGCTTTATAGAGAGGAATAGTAGATTTTTTCCTCACTTCTTCTATAAGGAAAGTACTGCAAGTCAGTTAATGCTGACAGTTTGCCAAAGGTACTTAAAAACCTGTTTAATATATGCCCTAGTTTGAAGATGAAAGTGAGCTGTCAGTGCTGGCTTTTTTTTTGCTGCTTCTTTTTATTTTTAAAAATTTATTTATTTATTTCCCCCCCCGCCAGTCAATACTTGATAGCCCTAGGGAAAAGAGAAGCTTTTAGATGCTAATGTTCTTTAATGCTTGGTGTATTTACCTTGGTAAGTCTTGTCCAGAAATGGGTGGGATTTTAGACAGCTACAGTACACTAAGCATTGATCTGCTTAAAAGGGCATCATCTGGTATTCTAGGAGAACTTTGAGGAAGTGTGTTTCTAGTTAAAATGATATTCTACTTTCCATTACCATTCAATCTTGGTGTAACACAGAGCACTGTGTACAGAGTACAAGGACACAGCTGCACCTTTGTTTTATGGAGAGTGATAACCCTCAGTTCATGCACAAGTTGGAAGGTAAAGGATATACTGAACTGGGGAAGAGGGACCAAAAAAATACTCTTTCCTTACTGGGGGGAGATGTGTAATTATTCAATTCATTAATCTGCCTGGGTGCTCTGACACTGTGCTAATTTGGGTAACAAGACAAGCAGTGTGTGCGTAAGTGCATTAATGATCAGTCCCTATTCCCACTGAATTAGAACATTTCCTGAAGATCTCCAATGTCTATGCTGCCTGGGCCAGTGCAGGTATGAAACAGAGAAACATGGTGGTCACCAGAGCCACCAGGATCAGAATATGGCCTTGCCCCACCTGCCTTTGTTGTTCCCTGTCTCCTCAGCACCTGCCCACTGCCTGGGTGGGCAGCCAGGGGCAGCCTGCTGCAGCACCCTGACCCATGCCCACCACCCTTTCCCAGCAAGTGAAGAAGAAAAATAATAGCTGCTAAAAAGTCAAATGGAGTAGCAGGGAGTAAAAAGACAGGATAGCCAAAACTGTATTCTGTATTTTATTAATTCTCAGTACACTTTTTAAGCAGAAAGTTAAAACTGAGGAGCTGGTTGGAGCAGTATGTCAGCATTTCAGCAGTTGTGATTGGAAATTTTCTTCACACCTTTTGACCTACTTAGTAGTAAAGATTTATGTGTCCATTCACAACTAGAATCTCATCTTCTTTTTAAGAATAAAATGTAAGATTGCTCTCTTTATTTTTAGACATTGTTATTATTGTAAATCAATGGAAAGGAAAAAAAAAGCTCTGAAATGTTTGTGTATGATTAAGCTTTTATCAAGTTGTCTTATAGCTACTTCTTGCTTTCTACTTGTTTAAAGAAGGTTTGCAACACTGTCTGTAGGGCTGGAGAGAGATGGACAGGTTATACTTAAAAACCCAACAAAAAACCCCCAAACAACTACAGTAATATCTTAAATCCCAGTTGTACAATTATTTGTACATATATTTAACTGTAAGCTTGACATTACCATGAAACTGAAGCTGCTGCTATTAGCTCTTTTATCTGCTGTATCTTAAATCTACTGTATATGAGGGAGTCATCTTAGCAGTCACATTTGGTAAACCATTACCATGTTTTGTAGAGGATTCATAAAGATATACCCAAAAGTAAGGAATGTTTGACAAGGACAGTATCATTAGAAATACTCCCTAAAAATAGGAAGTCCCATAGCAGAGTTTTATGCTTATGATGTTTGGGTATCTGTCTATCTTTAAATGTACTTAGGCCAGTTTATCAACTCAAAAATACTACTTCATAATCTAGACCTGGGAAAACATCTCAAAAAAGTGATACTTTGTTAATTAGAATAAAATTCACTCTTAAGAGTAAATGGACTTCTTATCAACCTCAGGCTATTTAGGAAGAATGTAATTTCTATTCTGCTAATTCATTGTCTATGCAGAGATGTAAAGACATAAAGCAAAGTAAAGATTTCTTTCAGAAATCTATCAGATGCTGACTTAAAGATCTGGAGAGAACCACAGAACCAGAAATATTTGCTTGGCATTGTTCATGCTTAAAAATTTGCTGTTGCTGTTCTGAACTTGTCCAGCTTCATCTTGCTATTGTTATGTATTTTCTTTTGCTGCATTGATACCTGCCTGATATTACTGATTTCTTTTAATATGGGTACTTTCAAACAGTAATTTCCTTTTAACCTTCTCCTACCAGCCTAGATAAAATAGTAAGCAATCAAAAATGGTCAAAATAGGACCGGTTTCCAACTTTGTCTTTTGCCATGAATGAGATTCATTTAGGTCAGGAGTGCCCAGCCTGTAATTTTAAAGACGACTTTCACTCTTTAGAGTGGAATTTGCTGCCTGACACTTTTTTCTACTCGTGTGATAAAAATTTAGTCAGTTTTTGTCACAGGACTGTGCATATCCAGTTATATGATTGTATGATATCATCAGAGTGTGTATTTGTTCATGCAAGGACATGATTACATTTTTCCTTATATGATGCCTCCATCATGTGAATGAAGGTGAAACTTCCATGTCACTTCATATGTGTATTTTTAAAAAAGCTATGATCTTTGCAATTCGACTTAGAAAATGGCATTGATGTGCTACTGCTGTTTGGGGGTTGGGGGGAAGTAAAGGACTTGAGCTCAAAACCAGAAAAAAATTGAGATCCGTGAAAATCTCATAATCAGTTAATTTGAGACAATTCAAAAATACTGCATAAGGCAATATTTCTTCTCTGTATGTTGGCCTGTTTTAAATAAATACCAATCTCTGTATTCCAAACATGTTTCTGAAAGGAGACTGAAAAAAGAAGAAAGTTTTGAATAAAACTCCATACTGACTTCCACAGCATAGGATCAAAGTCCCAATGTTTATGAAAATCATTAAATTCATTACTATTTGCATCATTCCTTCCATTTAATTTATTTTTATAGATAACTAGTATTCAATGAATATGGAACAATTGCTTTTCTAAAACTCTTTAAGTATAACCATTGTTCAATATTTCCACAAATCTATTTTCTTGCAGTATAAAAATAACTGTTCCTATCCTCTAGAAAGGCAAAATAAAATGGGAAGTGTAAGAAGAGAATACCTACATTTATCATTGTATTGCTACTTTTTATTTAAAGATTAAAAAACCCCACCCTGAATAATTATAATTAGCTTCTGTTTCTTTTCTTTCATTACCATTTCCAAGCTTGGATTCAGGTCCAGTGTTTTGTGTAATTACAACTGAACCAATGACTATTTTAGTTTATTTTACAGTCCCTGTCTTATATGTTATATCAATTTCTATTATCACACTGAACATTTGTAACTTGTTTTCTGTATGCAGACTCAGGACTTTTTAATTAATTGGGAGCAAACCAGCAAATATCTGACAAATATTCTAGAGCAAATTATTGTGAAATCCCTGTTTTGGAGGTGAGCATTAAGGGAAGGGAGCAGTGGGGACAATATTCCATTTGGCAGTAGAACTCATTCTGTTTGGAAACTGTATTGGTGTTTCAAGTGATTATCAGCATGTCTGAGAGAACAATTTACACTTATCTTAATAGTCAATTTAATTGAATTAAGCCTCATCAGTGAGATGTATTTTGAAAAGCTTTTGTTTTACTGCAGACTGGAACTATTGCTGTAAATGTGATCATGTAAGACTTCACAATTCAAGCAATATGGGGCATCATACATATGTGAGACAACATGAAAAAAAATGGTTGAGCAAAGTTGTGCAGTGTTGTCCAGTATGGGTCAGTAACGTGCTGTTGTAGATGTGCTACTTACTACTTTCTGGAGGTTTTTAATTTGGGGCTTTAGGGTTTGGGGTTTTTTTTATACTGGGACAAGAATATATTCTGAAGCGAATACACATTTCCTAAATGTGAATAGATGTTTTTGCTGTTCCAGTAATATCTTTTTCTTCTTTAGTAAATAAGTTTGACTGAATAGGCTTTACTAAAAATGGAATATAAGTGTTAGCTCTAATTTTCTGGTAGACAAGATCATTTTTATTTAGGTAAAGACAGACCATACAATGGGGAATAGAAAATGAGTAAGACTTTCAAGCAAATAAAAATCAGAAGACAAGAAGGTAAAACAAAGGCCAGAAATCAGGAAAGGATTTTAGAGATCTGAATTTCCAAAGAAATACGGAAGGAAAAAAAAAAAAAAAAAGAAGTTATACACTGAAGGTTAGGGAAAATCTGATATTCTTTCCTTGATTCGAGTGTACTGGATGTACAGCTTGCTCATGTTTCCTGACCAGCACAGGGAGCTCTGGTAATGAGGTTCAGACTTCAAGACTTCCCAATGAAAACAGCATGCACCTATCTTTGTGAGGGGCTTAGTTTAAAACTCATCTTGCCAAGGCTATTCAATTGAAAGCAAACACTAATGTAGAGACTGACCAAATACCCTGGTTCTTGTCTTAGTTGTCATAAGAAACTATGCAAAGGGAAGCAGTGCTTTTGAGAGTCAGTGTGTGAAGGCTAGAGTATCACCGATTTTTTGAGGAGTGTGGAGGCTGAGATGGTGGTTTTGCTTAGAAGCTGCCCCAGATGTTTCCTTGAAACACTGAAAGGGAAAAATGAATGTTACTGAATCAAAAGTTAAGGAAGAAAATATGCAGGTGAAAACAGCAATAGTAAGAACTGCCCTGCACCATTCTGGGCAACTCTGCTAGACCTCTGCTGCTGCTAAGGATACATGTGGAAACATGAAAGCCTCACAAGAGAAAGCAAGGGCTGAGATACAGCTTCTTCCTGTATGACTTGCCTAATTACAACATTATCCAAACTCCATGCAGACATAAATTTACATCAAATTTGGGTTATAAAACTCACTGAAACTGTGTTTTTTAAAACTATCAGAAATCATTACATCCAGCAAACTATATTGGTATCTTCTGATTTTCTGACAATTGTCTGTAGATAAGGTTGGCTTTTTTGGTAGCTCAGTATCCTGGGAAGTCTGAGTGTTTTTTGAGTGGGTTTGCATGGAGATAAAGATTTAATAATGTTTCCTTTACTTTATCACAACACCAGCTGACAACTGGACAAGCTTCAGTACATTATGCTATATTTGATAATATCTTTAGTTCCTATGTGCACAGTTAAAATTCAGTATATATGGTCTTTCAGGGAAGAAACTGATTTTTATCTTCATTCAACCAAGTAGTCATCATACTGCTACAGTAATAGCAGTCCTTGAGTATTCCAGAGAAACTGAGCCAAGATGCCAGTAATTATAATGGTGAAGCATTTTTGGGAGGAATTAGGATCTAACAGGTCTTTACACCTTAAATTTTAGGTATATTACTCCTGAGAACACCCCTGACTTCAAATAGTTTTCAGGCAGATTACAGTGGGCAGTGCAGTAATGACTCACTGACACACAATAGTTGTCATCCTCTAATTTGTGATGGATAAAAACCTTAGCAACAGATAGATGGGTTTTGATTTTTTTTTTTAATGCTTTATTATAACTGTGTGTCAAATTTTGCACTCGTTGATTTCCTGACCTAATGAGGTAGTTCTTTAGTATCACAAAGAAGACAGGAGATTGAATAGACACATTTGGGCAAGGCTTACATATAGTATCATCAGGTATCCCAGCTGTGAATGTGTAAAAGAATTGAAAATGGAGAAATAACAGCCACCTGATATACTTTTTTGGAGATACATTTTTGGGTCACTTGAGATGTTTTCAGGGACTGCAAGTATGATGCAGCAGTAATGATCTTCTATTTTATTTTTGTATACTCCTTTTTGGAAAAAAAAGTCACAATATTATTATAGCTTGTAATTTTTAAGAAAACACTGTTTTAAAAGCTGTGTGTTTTGTTGGCAGGCTGCTATCACTTGATAACACTGTCAACAAAAAGTGTAATACAGAAATACAAAAAAGGGGGAGCACGTTGACGAAAATAGAATTTCATGGTTTAAAAAATGTATATACACCCACCATGAAATCCTGGAATATAAGAATATATTAAAATTCTGTGTATTTGCACATGCTTGTTTATATATCAAGTATAAAGAAATGTGGGAATACAGAATAGCTTTGTTTGTATACATTTATAAGAAAGTATGCAGACATGCTTTGAGTGCTTAGCAAGGCCTCTCGAGAACAGCGCAAGCAAAGAGCTGTCATCCTCTATAATGTGAAACTAAATAGAGCAGATGTTGACTTTTGAACCTGAAGCAAAATCAATTTCCAGTGGAGTTTTGTCTTTGACCTCAGTGGAGTAATGATTTTGGTGGTGATTTTATCAATTTATTCGTTCTGGAAACCTTTGTGTTTTATGTTAGGTTTTGGGGGGAGGGAGGATTGTGTGGGTTTTTTGTTTGTTTGTTTGTTTTTTTGGGTTCTTTTTTGGGGGGTGGGCCTTTTTTTGTTTTGTCTGTTTGTTTCTGGTTGGTTGGTTTTGTGGTTTTGTTTTGGTTTTGTTGGTTTTGTTTGTTTGTTTTTAATGCCTCTGCTCTAGCTATTCCTTTTCTAATCCCAGATTATCAAAAATCTCTTCAGCCTTTAGAAAATGTGTATCTCTCTGTATAAAGTTCATTCAGTAGTAACAGCTCGCAGTTATAGATGTATATACCAGATTTCCTTGTAGAAGGCTCCTTCTCATGAGCAGTTTGTAAGGCCTACTTACACACTGTATAAACTCTGTTTATTCTTGCAAAAGCATACATGTTTCTCTCCGGTGTTCCAAATTACTTAGGGTGAAAAAGATTAACAAGATCTCTGCTTTGATATCAAACCACCTATGTGGGGTTTTTTTATTTTTCAATGTCTGAGTTCCCTGTAACAGCATCCAGTTCCTTGATGGTTTTATGGAACAGCTGCTCCATGTAACAACCTCCTTTCCCCAGTCAAATCTAGTGGGTTAGTGGAAAGCAGAGGCTTCAGATAAGTGGGAGGAAGGAAAAGCCTGTTGTAAGCATGGCAAGGTGAGAAGCTAGTGAGGGCATTTGGGTAGGATGGGAGAGAGATGATCCCTGAGTGCTCTGGGCAGCTCTTCTAGCCCACGATGTGGACAGGGGTCAGAGAACAAAGGTATGTATCCATAACACATATCTCCCCAAAGTTCCATACATGGGAAGAGTCCAAAGATAAGCCATGGGATATGATTTTTAGACTTACTTTTCTCATCAGATAATTTGTGGCTGTATTTCATGCATGATAGGAAGGGTTGTGTGTGACAGAGAAGTCTTAAGGTAGTTTGGGTGTGAGGAAGAAAAGAAAAAAATGTGGACCCTCTTCTCATTAATACAGATTGCTTAGATTGTAACACTTTTTTTAAAAAGAAATTACCTTCTTTTGCAGAAAGTACTTAATTCTTGATTAGCAATAACTTTGTATAGGTGTAAAGGAACCTAAGCAGAGGTGCTTAAACATTTAGGGGTATTTTTGCTTAAACGAGCTAAAGATTCCAGTTAATACTGTACCTAGAAAGAGATGCATCCATCCCGTGGAGTTTAGGAAAAAAAGAACAGAAAAGCTTTTGCCAAATGCCAGAAACCCATAAATACTGAAAAGTAACAGTTTTTGTAAAATTAGTATTTTAACAAACTTTTTGCTAGATGAGGCCTGTCCTTACATTCCTGTGGTGCAGACAGATGAATAGAGATTAAAGCAACTGCCCTTTGCAGTGCATGTCTACTGTCTCACAGAGTGATAGAAAACAATTTCTGTAAGGAGTAGATTGCATTGAAAATTGCTATTTCTTCTTCTCAACTGAAATAAAGAAATTGAGTGATGTGCTCTGGCTTCTGATAGACTCCTCTACACTCTCTAACCATTATTTTATTGTGAATTATTAATTCATGTAACTGAGTTGTTACTCTTCTCAAAAAAAAAAAAAAAAAAATTATTGCTTGCCTGCTTTTCATGCTTATGTCATTTGTCAAAGTTATGCAGAACTTCGGAATAGACACTGTCTCTAATCCTCTGATTCTACAATACTTGTTTCTCCAAGACATGGATGTGACAGCAGTCTCCATGTTATCAGAGTGACAAAGAGTAAATAGCTGTATTATATGGAGATAGTAATAGCATCCCTATTTGTAATTGCTTACTAACCTTGTTTCTGTGTTATGCTAGTGCTGGAATAAGCTTATCATCTTATACATGTTCAGTCATGCACAGTTTCTCTTTGTCAAGGTTTAGGGTCAGGGCAGCCTGCTAGGCCTATAGCAGACTCTCTGTTAAGCTCTCTCCCTCTCCAAAGTGGAAGAGAAAGGGAATAAGGGAGAAAGACTTAATGATTAGAAAAAGGAAGGTAGAACAACTTTAATGAAAGTAATAATAATAATAATGGAGTATACACAAATATATACAAACCCAGTACTAAACCCAACCCTCCCTGATGGCAATTACATCACCATGACCACTGATGCTGTGAAGCAGGCACTGGGGAATTCCCAGGCTGGACTCAGCAGCAGGTGGGAACAGGGTTCAGGAGCTGGATAATGTTGCTGCTGAACAGACAGATTAATATCCAAAGCAGAACAGACATAGTTCTTGGACAACAGCCATTGAAGAAGAGGACTTGAGACCCTTGTAATCCCTCAGCTTTATACCGAGTATGAGATATATGGCATGGAATACCTCCCTGGTCAATTTAGGTTCACCCTTCTTGTCTGCTTCTCCTCAGAGGTGCAGCCTTTTTCTTTCTGCACCCCTCAATATGGTACATCAGATCTAGCAGTGACCTTGGTCTGCATAACAATCCCTGGTGCTAACTCAGGTGTTACCACTGCTAGAAGCAGACACTGCCTGTGAAAACAGGCTGCTAACTTCAGACAGTTAGAACTGTGCTGCAAAGTAAAATCACTGAACAGAATTAGTTCTGTTCTAACTCAAACCAAGGTACCCCTGAATTTGTTTGGGAAACAGGTGAAAGAAAGAAAACATGAAACCAACTCGTTCTGCTCATAAAGGAGGTTTGAAGTTTCATCTCTGAGCCTTCCAGAAGTGCAGCAAAGGTTTTATTCTGGTGTGAGATGCACTTCAACCCTGCTACAGGCACCAAGGAATTTCCCAACAGTATGGAGAGCAGACCTAAATACTCTATTATCTTGTGCCTTAAATGAAAAAGTTTTAGCTGCCATCTTTCCATGACTGGCTGAGTAGTTCAAATGGCTTAATCAAACATGTTGAACTGAAAGCTACTTTAAAGTAAGTTTCTAGGCTGTTGTCCTAAAAGACGGTAAGTCTTGATTCAGAGTACAACCTTGAATAGGACATGAAATAAGACCTTTAGTTTCAGTTGAATGGGTTGTTGCAGCAAATGAAGAGAGGCCGAGTATATTTCTTTGGGTGACAAAAATAAAGCATAGCAAAGTTAAGTTCAGACTGAAGCCTACTTGAATTTATTATACTTTTATTTCCTTGCAGCTGAAATGGAAAAGAAAAAAAGTTTAGTAACTTGAACAGACCCATTTATGAATATATATAGTATATATGCTACAGCCTTTCAACTATGTGTGGCAGTTTTATTATGAAAGTGGAATGGGTTATAGAAAACATACCCTGCTCTGTAGGGGAAGAATGTATTTTTCTGAGCATTCTGTGTTTTGAGGGGGCACAAAAAGTGACGTATCTATAGCTAAATGACCATTGCATTTAATATTTCTTTTGCATGTTTTTGGAAAAAGAGTAAATCTCGGGAAAGAAACAAATTTTTATTAATTAACACTACTGAGATGTTAGCAGGACAATGTAGTTGGATCTTTCCAGCAACAGTGATGCTACTCTCAATGCAAAATGCAAGGAGAGGAAGGAGTTGTGGTTGACCACGGTAAATGTGCGGGAAGCCACTTTAACTTCAGAGAGCACAGTAATATTCAGGCTGTTCTTTCAGAAGCATCCCTGTACTAAGCTTCTGTGCTGAAAACAGAGAAGAATGGACCTTTGCTTTTTTTAGGATGGTGATATATAGTTTGACTTTATTTATTTATTTTCTTTAATTTTCTTTGTATTGAATCTGCTGTAAAATGAATGCTGGTTAATATTACCTTTTTAAAAAATCTATGCATATTCCAAGGGTTTGGGATTTTAAATACAGTATCACACTAGGCCAGAATGGAGTGGTCCTAAGTATTTACTATCTACATATCTCCTGTCTTTTTACTGTTATGGTTTTATGCGGTACTATGCCTGACAGACAGGCTCTACAGCCCAGTAGAAATATTAGTGTAAATCTTTCCTCGATCAGTGGTTTGCTCACTGCTTTCTCTCAACAGATGTTTAAAAAAACCTAGCCTGTTAGCTAGTAAAGGAACTTCGGAATTCATTCTGATGAAGTCTCTAAATTTGGATTAGAAGAGTTTTACAGGAGAATAACAGTAAATAATGTAATAATCAGGTTAACTTTAATAATCAGGACAACAATATAGAGGAAAGAGAAAAATTTGTCCACACCACCCACCGTTATAAAAAACAAAACAAAACCAAAAAACATCCAAAAAACCACCAACAAACAAACAAACAAACCAACCAAAATCCAAACAACTCTTTCAGGCTTAGAGCAAGCATGCTTATTGAAAGACAGCAGATGGTTTTAAAGTTGGTTATGGCAATGTGTTGTACATCTTCTCCTCTTCTTTTAGTTTAAAAAAGAAAAAAAGGAGGGGAAGGGAATTGTACCTCTCCTGCTTTATTTGCTGACTAGAATTAGGGAAGAATATACTGCAGATGGAAATATACTGTCATATATGAAAGAAATGTAAGCTGGTTTTATGGAAAGAATGCACAAAGAAGACCACATAGAAAAGCAGTTACTATTTGATGAAGCAGCCTTTTTTTCTTAGGGACTTTAAGCCTATTTGAATAGGATTGTAAAAGCAGGAAGAATAATCTCTCTCACAGCCGTATGCTGTACTTCAGCATTGGAACAAAAAGCAGACAGAAACACGAGTGTTTACAAAATGTTCTTCCCTTGCCCTTCTCCCCCAGAGTACTGCTGCTCTGCTGCTGCAGCCTGCCCTCCAGAAATCTCAGGTGAAAGAAAAAGGCCGACACTGCTGGGGAAACTAAGATTACTGATTAGGAGAGAACATAATCAGGTAGATTGAGCCTGTGTAGGGAGAAACCATTTCAGCGAGGAGGGAGGGAGTGCAGCACATGCAGGCTGCCTACCTTGGGAGAGTACCTTGCTGTTGTTTAAGAAAACAGAATTGGCCATAATTCTCCTGTCAGCTTTTGAGAAGAGGATGCTCTTTTTGTGCTTGTGAAGCTGGAGGGTGATTGCGTGAGTGTGTCACCTGTACCTGGCAATGAGTCTCCCTCCAGGTTTCTCCTACTTCAGAGAATGTGTTAGAGAGAAGTACCCACGGGGAAATCAACTAACCGCTTCCCCAGGAAGGTAGCAAGACACTGCGGTGCCGGCAATGCCTGGGGATGTCTCGGGTGAGTACCGGCTGTAAATGAATGCAAGGAATATTCAAAGAGTGAAGAGCAGCAGCAATGCAACCTTAAAGACAGCATTTAGGTCAGTCGGCTGCCTCCCGGGATCTCTGTGGCTGGATGGGGTGCTGCCTGCTGCGTAGAGGGGGTTGTGGGAAGTTCCTCTGAAAGGACTCCAAAGTTCAGGGCAAACGGGGCTTCTGGGAGGGGACTGACCCCGTGGCAGCTCCAGCCCTGTTCTGCCACATATCCACGCCTTACATGACTTTATTTTAAAATCTGATTCAAAATTGGTTGGAAAGTATCAACAGGGTGTTAATACAGAAGGAAAACCAAATAAAGTTTTGCATGCACTAAGTACTTGCTAAGGTTAAACATTATTTTTTTTTTCTTCTTTTTCCCTGAAGATGGAAGGTGCAGTGTGTTCAAATGACAATCCTGAGTGTTTGCACAGCTGTAGGTAATAGATACTAGCAGATCAAAGATTTAGTTGCTTTACTAAATTAACTTCTCCGTATAAAGACAGCAGAAAGTTATAAAGTTTACTGCAAACAGATTTGGACATGGTCTAATGAATTACTCAACGGATGATATAGAAATAGCTTGGAAACTGGGCCATCAGGTGAAAACAATCTTACATGCAGTCTAGGATAATTGTGTAGACTTGTCTGCAGAGGATTGATTCTGAAAAGTAGCTAAAATAACTTCATATCTTTCTAGCCATTTGAAAATAAATCTTGAGAGAATATTTGACTGTAAAACAATGTTCTGCTGGGGATAGAGAAATAATAATAATGCTAGCTTCTGTTATAAATAGGTTCCCTGATGCATTGTAACAAGTTTTATTCCATTCTTCCTCCTAAGAATGGAGGGAGAATATGTATTTTTGTCTGAAACAAGCAATATTTTTTGTCTCATGCGGGAGAAACCCAAAGATTTTTGTAGTGGTTTAAAACTGAAGTATCTTCAGTGTATTTCTAAATTAAATTTATTTTCCCTTCCTATATTTTGCATCCTTTTGTAACTTAGAGGTACAAAATAATGATTGCTCCATCTTAAGAATGTGTAGTATTGTCAAACTGGAGTGATTAAAATACCATTTACTGTTATTAAATGGCTTTTATTAATCTTATCTCAAAAAATATTTTGTTTTTATTTCTGTTTCAGCATTGGGCTTTATTCATGACACATTTCTCTGGAAACTACAGAGGCCAGTTAATGGTTTATGAGTTCAAGCTGAGCTGAATATAGCTAAGCTCTGTCTTGCTTGACATTTCATCAAAAGCTGTGTTGATTTGCAATGTTTACGGACCTATTTATTGAACCTTCACAGCTTGAACTATGCCACCGAGCTTGTTGACATTGCTGAGTTTATCTCCTTGTGCTTGTACAATCTCAGAAGAAAAGTTTAGAACAAATGAGTTATAACAAACTTGTCACAGTTCATAAAATATGCAGTTAGGACAATGAAGTTGATCTTCTTGTTCACTGACCACGATACATTAGAGAAATCTGAGTAGGCTAACGTTATCTCATATGGGTAGGTGAGCATGTGTCCTTCTCTGTGATATTAACTTTAAGATTTGGCCGTAGCATCTTATGGGCTTTAAAAAGCATCTCATAAAAAGAACAAGTATTTTCAGTTCATAAGACTAGTTATATCTGAAACCAAAATTTGTCTGCTTTGAAGCAGAAATTAACAATTATCTTCCATAGAGATCTTATTTTGTGAGCAGTGACATATTTATTGAATGATCAAATAACAAATTGGATCAGAGGCTCATAAATACCTAAAAAAAATCATTCAGCTTTTGATGGTGAGAGCATCACATGCTTTGTGCTACTCTTCAGAACATCCTGTCTGCGTAGCCCCTCTTTTTAGGCAATAAAATAAGATCTATCTTGCTCTATATTCTGCTACTATTACTGGATCGATAGTGTACATTATCATGGGTTCAGACACTTCTCTATGTAACTTGAACTAAAATAGATCAAAGATAGTGCAACTGCCTGGCATCTCTGCAAAAGCAACAAAAAACTATGTGCCATTTATTCAACACTAGTAAAATGCACCATTTAATAAGTAATGGATTATTTTTTGTTTGTTTGTTTTTCTTTTTGTGTTGCAAATGAAGATGTTTTGCCATGTGAACATTTTCATAGCTACCATTAACTGGTTTAACATAGTTGTACATTTTTCTTTTAGTACTATGGGTATGCAGCCAGCTATAAACACCCAAAAGGGAAATCAGATATTAAAAAAAAAAAAAGAAAAGGGGAAAAAAAGGAAAAAAAAAGAAAGTTGGAGAGTTTTTCTTTGTAGTTGAATGGTCTTTGATTTGGCTTCTGGTTCTTTTTCAAAAATGAATGAAAAGTTTATGCTTTTCAAATAAAAAATAATTGCTTATTGATTGTTGAATGCAAATTGTGTTCTAAGGGTACAATAAAAAAACTCCACATCATTGGAATATGCTGTGAGGGAAATATTTGCTTTGCTTAACTATTGCTACGTAATGTAGCCTGCTTAATTATCTGGGTAGACTTACTAGGGTCAAATATCTAGATAATAGAGAGCAATAAGCTCTTTTGTGAAGCAAGTCCAAGCAAGAAATTAGCATTGGTGTCTTGTTTCCTCAACTGCCTGTGTATTAGCAGATTAGCCTCCTAACTTAAATGCTTAAATTTGGATAGTGAGGGAAGTGCCAATTTATTTATTAGACCCTTTTTATAAATAGCTTTAAGGTGTTGCCCTCTAATTAAAACACACTTATGTAAGTAGATGCAGAAAAAAATCACTTGGCCCTCTTTGTTACAGATAATTTCTTAACTCTATGGAAAATATACTTTGGAGAGATCATTTAAATTAACAAGGATTCATTGTCAGAAATTCTGAAGTTAATGGTGTTCTGTGTTCATGGGAAGACCAGTGGAAGTCAGTCTAGGGGATTTCACAGAAATCCACAACTGCTTGAAATATCTTAAAATATTTGAGTAGATTTAATAGGATTGTATCTTTCATAATAGTATTTACTATATTATTTACTTCCTATCTCTCAAGCTGCTCTCTTCCTATGTAATTTGTGAGCTTGTCTTGACAAATCATTTTTTTCTTGTATAATAGCAACATCCTCTAGTTTATTTTCCTTTTTACATGAGAATCCACCAAGACGAGAGGCAAACACATGGGCTTTGAGCATCTTTAGTCTGTGCTGTTTCTTGTACAGGACATTTATCAGTGGAGTTCTTAATCTGGCAGTCATTAGACAGTAGAACCAATTTTTTTTCTGCCTGAAGTTAACTCTTCTGAACGTACTGGAAAGTATTGATATAAACATCTAATTCCCAAATGCACTGTTCAGCTTTGCTCACAATTCATCCCTTCATTTTGTCAGATACTTCTTATGTTCAGTAACCACTTATTTTGTGGAGGATGAAGAGTATCCCTTTTAATACTCATCAAAGGTATAACTATTTTTACCAAATGAAATGGAATTTGCTGTAAGCATTCCAAGATCTGTTTGACTTCAGATTATTTAATAGCTAAATGTAGTGATGATAGATGCAAGGAGAATTTCAAGGGAAAATGTTGAATGTTCTGGGTTTTGCTTTCTAATCTTCATTCCCCAGAGTAGGATGCCCATCCCATGAAACTCAACTTTAAAGTAAAGATCATATTGCATGTGAGAAGGCATCAGTTCAGATAGGTCATAAATACAAAGATGGACAGTGCAAAGCTTGAGTGAAAGGCTTTTGTGTTGCTATGAAACTAGCTTCTTAAAGATTATAATAAAAAGGTCAAGCTATCATTTTATCATTAAAAAGGGACAGAGATAGTCAAGGATATTATTTAGTACTTTTTTTTCTTCTTCTCAAAACTAATTTTCTGTGTGTACAGAAAGAGATTTAAGAAGTTCATTTCCATTTAAAAAAATAGTGTACTTTTATGGACCTGTTTAGCAGAATAGAGACTAACACTGATAATAGATTGCCTTTAGGACTTTACTCTTGGTCAAGGGAAAGAAAGAAGCTTTATTAATATTTTATTTCTTGCAGATAAAATATAATCAGCCTAACAGAACCAGATGAATATTGTTGCCTGATTTTTTCAGAGGAAGTTATTGGATAAGGGGGATAAGGAGGTTTCTTGAGGCAAATGTATAAGAAAATTATCAAAATAAATAATTGAAGATAGGTTTCTCTAATTTCCTCCATGTTATAGAAAGAGCAGAAAGGACAATAAATTTCAAAACTAAATAAACAATTTCACTAATTATTTGGACATAGATAACCACGTTGAAGTAAGTTGCCATCATGCCAGTTTTAGATCATTATAGTAAATAAAGGCACATTACATTTTGTACAGTATTTAAAATTATAAACACTTCAGGCAGAGGTTCTTCTTTCTGCTTGTTTTATATTGTCTATATCAATAGACACCAAGCTCCTTAAGTATAAGTTGGAAGTGAAAACATTATGAATAATATATGATTTAAAAAAGAATATCTATCTCAAAATTCTGGTTCAGATAAACTAATAGAGATAAGATAGGCTGTGAAAACTTGACTGCAATACATAAAATATATGATTTTCCAGGCAACCTGGTTGTGAATCTTCTGCTGACTGGCTTAAGCATAGAAGATTCATTAACTTGTTTGATGAGAATTTTTTTTTATCATAGGTAGCACAGGGTGTAAGGGGTTGGAAGGGACCTTGAAGATCTTTTGAGTCCAACCTCCCCTGCCAGAGCAGGCCCATACAATCTAGCACAGGTCACAAAGGAACCCATCTAGGCAGGTTTTGAAAATCTCCAGAGAAGGAGACACCGCAACCTCTCTGGGGAGCCCGTTCCAGTGCTCTGTGATCCTTACAGTAAAGAAGTTCCTCCTCATGTTAAGGTGGAACCTCTTGTGCTCCAGCTTACATCCATTCCCCATTGTCC
>JANIJG010011454.1:52564-81940 GCA_024611175.1 Megaceryle torquata | reverse complement strand
CTGGATGGCCGCACAGCCTTCAGGTGTATCTGCCAATCCTCCCAGTTTTGTGTCATCAGCAAACTTGCTGAGAAGACCCTCTGTCCCATCATCAATGTCATTGATAAAGATTATTATGGTTTTTTTTCCCATTTTACTCATTGATTTTTTTGCTGATCTTTGCCACATGTGTCCTTAAATAGACATGCTTCTCCATGGATTTGAAATGTTTAATTTTTTCATTGCTAAGAACCATGGTTAGTGGGTGAAGTCCTTTCAGAGTACTTCAAGGTAGAATATACAATTATGCTATTATTCATTAAAACCCATCTTTGTTCTCACATTTATTTTGTTTTGTTTTCAATTGGTCTGGCAAAACCTGTTGATATTGAGAACACAAATGTAAAGCCTCTTTGTTCATTCAGGATTTTGTTCTGAGAAGGTAGTACTAGGTCACAGGATGCTATGTTTAGAGGCAGGTTTCTGGGTTAATCTCTACATTTATAATATCAGCTAATTTTGTCTATCCTTATTTAAATGCTCTTCCTGACTGAAGCAAAATAACAAGAAATGATGTGTACTTCAACGAAGAGATAAAAACTCATATCTGTTAGGTTTTTATTTATTTAAATCTGACAATGTTTCAAGACATTTCATTCAGAAATGATGAGAATTAAGCAAAATGCTCCTTGGTACAGTTAATTTTGGCCTGGAAAAGACTAAAGGCGCACACATACATAGGGAAGAGGATATTAATTTTTTTGTTGGTACGATTAATGAAGTGTCACCTGTAAACAGAATTGGTAATCACTGGAGGTAGGATGCGGCCCTGTAGCCCTGGTCACTGGTGACCTGCAGTGCATCCATGGCCAGAATTCCTGTCTCTCTAAATGATACTGTGCTTTTACCATTTACCTGTTCACTACATATTGTGTATTCATTGGCTCTTCTAGATTCGAGGCTTTAAGTAAAAATATTAATCTGATTACTTCCTTGTTAAAATAGTCTTTGACTAGCACCACTAATCAGACTGTGATCTTCACTGACTTTTTCTTTAGTCCGAGATTCAAGAAAGCTTCAAGTAGCTACTCCAAAAAGCTGTAAATTGAATAACCACGTTGGTGGTTGGTCCTGCTCTTTCTCTCCCCTGTGTTCCCTCTCTTATTTATAAGGCCTGTTCCGCAAGAGCCTCAGTGGTGTCTGAGGATGCTCTTCAGTTGTTAACAAGGTACATCCACATACATCTAAGTCACTTTGGTCCATGCTTTGGGACGGGCCTTCACTGCTTGGTATAGTTGAACTGGAGGGGTGACTATGGCAGACTGTGAACTGCCCAGAAATTCCCTGGAGTAATTTGAATCCTCCTAGCTTCTCCACCACTGGCCACCAAATTTACAAAATTAAACTTTGGGTTCTTTATGAGAAGAAAATTAATTACTTTATCCTTCACCTTTGGAAAGGGGAAACTAAATCTTGGTTGTATGTTTGAGAATTTTTTGAGTCAGCTTGCTCAGCTCTTACAGAAAATTGGACACTTTGCAGCCATATGAAGTTACTTTATTTCCCATGGCTTTTCCTTTGCCTAGGGGGTTGGTATTTCTGAGCAGTGAACTACCCAACTTACTAGAGTCATATTTTATCATCTTGAGGAAGTTTCCACAATCTCAGAGAGCTTTACTGAATAACTAATTCAAACCTTGTTAGTATGCACTTGGCTATAGATGTGTCAACAAAGGCCTATGACAAGAGATCCAAGAAACAATGTCCTCAAATGTGTCACTAAGAACACTGTGAGGTATATTTACAGTAGTGTGACAGTACAGTCCTTGGATCATTTACATTTAAATTCTTAAGTATTTATGAAGTGCAACTGGCAGAGTTTTTTAACACTTTGTGCTGGATCAGTGTAGCTTGATATTTAGACCTGGGAAGTTTTGAGCAAGATTTTCAGGGTCAAACAACTGAATCTGTCTAGATTTCTAGTGCATTTTCTGCTTCAAGAGGATTTAAACATTTGATTCCCATTTTTTGTTTTATAACAAAAGGAATTAGAGAGAAATGCCATTTAAGGTAACCCTTATGTTATGATCATCTGAATTATTAAAATACGTGTGAAGGATTGGTATTGACAAGTAAATTCCATTTTCCCTTAACAACACAGTAGATGTTCTGGTGATTTGTAGTAAGAGTTGTCAAGTTATCTGTTTTATTTTACAGAAGCAGTAAGAGTATTTTAAAAGAAGAAAAATTATTGACAGATTTAAGAAGAAAACTGAATACAATTTATAGAGTTTTAGTAGCATGGCAAAACTGTGTCACAAACATGGAGCAACAGCGCACCACCAAAAAACAATGTCTCCTTTCAAGTCAGCTCTCCTAAGACCTGCCTGCATTGCGGTCTCTGCTTTTGGGATTCCTCATAGACACAGATGTACCGGAATAAGTAAAGAGCAGGGCTGCTGGGATGGTAGGGGGCTGGAACACATGGCATGGAGGAGATTAGTTTAATCACCTTTCAGAATAAGGCTGGGTGAAAGGGATGGCCATCTTCAACTATCTGACTGGAGATTTGTAGGAAAAATTGAGACAGGCACTTCTTAGAGGTGTCCAGCAATAGGACAAGTGGAAAGGGATGTGAGTTGAAAGAAGGGAAATTCAGGTCTGGTATAAGGAAAACTTGTTCTCAGTGGTCACTGGAATGGCTTATACAGAGACATTGTGATCTCCATCGTTGGAGACAGTCAAAACCCAGCTGAACATAGCGCTGAACAACCTGCTCTTGCTGATGCTCCTCAGGCTGTGGAATTTGGACAAGGGAACCTCAGGAGGTCCATGCCTGCCTCAACTGTTCTGCAATTCTAGCTTTAGTGTTCATATTAAGACTTCAACATTGTACAGTACTTCTTGTTAAAATCTCACTTGGGTTTTTTTTTGAGGAATGCAGATTCTTTGAGGAAGAAATGTCTTTTTAGGAATTGCATCTATTCCTGAACTGAGTTGAGAAAATTTTGATAGGGGTCTGAAAATCAAATAGCTCTGGCTAAATCTTATGAAGGTGTCATTATTCTTAATTGTTTGTTTGTTTTAAAAAAGTCAGTGACATTTGACTCCCAGACAAATTTTGTAGCAAAATTTTCCAGAGATGAGAAAGGATAAATAATTCTAAATTACTTTGTGTAAGAGCAGACACCAATCATCTGTATTAGGTTGAACCTTTGAAGCCTAACCTGCATCAGTATCCTGAGCAAAGCAAAATACAAACATTTTGTAAGAGAAATGCTTTGAAAGAAATGTGTTACCAAAGTTTTCATCTTTAAATTTCAGTTTCCTAGCAGCTGGTCCTTAGTTTACCTAATTGCATTGTAATGGCTTCATGCTGCACCAGATGCTAAAGGGATAACATTTTTCTTCCCTGGATAGCAATATAGTCTCTATGTTTGTAATTCTGTGTTGTAGTTGTCCCTGTGTTAACCTATGCTACAAGCAAACCACATGTACTGGATTCTGATTTTATATTAAATGAAATTAAATCCTTTTTAAACTCCTTGAGAAATAGAAATCTCTGTAATTGACAGTGTTTTGTTAGTGACTTATTTTCTAACTATTTCAACCTTTGTTCTAAGAGCAAAACCAATAATTTATATTGTCATTATTAGTGTTAACTATAATGCACTAACTTGTTTCCTTTCCTATTTATCAGACTTTATTAAGTTGCTATTTTTAATATGCATGGCTAGACCTATGCAGTGGCCTAATTTGTTATGTTGAATGGAATAAGGCTTTGTGAAAAGGAAGCAATATGTTTTTATGGTTAATTGCAAGGGCAGTCATAACTCATGGAGACTATGATCAGATTGAGTTTTCTAAGACATCATTGCTGGGATCTTATCTGGGGGGGGGGGAAGAGTTAAGAGTACTGATACCCTTTCAGTCAGTGCAGATTTACTGCTATTGAAGAAGGCTTCTTCCTTTCAGTATGTGATTGTTCTATATGCTCTGTCTGGGAACACTTTACAAGCTTGAAAGGAATCGTTAGGAATGGAAATGGACACCTTATTTTTACTAAATGGCATTCTTAAAATAATAATCACCTGCTATTACAATAATATCAGTAGATAGTATCTCAGCCATCTTAATTATTTTATAGCTAATTATATAGATCATGCAAAATGGAGTTTATTAATAGTTGGATTGGTTTCTTTTGTGTAGAAGTAGCGCACTAGAATAATTTATAATTGCATTTAAGATGTATCTGACCTTATTACAAGGAAAAAAACAATGAATGTTACTCCTGCAATGTGCTTGTCTGTTCACTGATGCACTAATTTGAGGCTGTCAAACTCAATATTACATAGAATTTTAAATCCTTCCTGTAACCCTAATTTTAAAACCTATTAAAGGTCATCATGTATTTCTGAAAAAAAAAATTTGCATGTTTTCTTTTAAAACAACTTTTACTAAAAGGAATGTGTTTTTATTTTGAGACTAGTGGGCACCGAGAGCATATTGAATGGAATTAATTTTCTGATAGTCCCTGAACCCCATAGCAAGCATCAGAGCTGATGGGAGTGGAAGGCAAAGAGAGTGATGTTGAGACTTTATCGCTTACATTAGGGGAATGCAGCTCCAGATTAAAACTCCCAAATGTAACCATTTTCTCTTCAACTGTACTCAGTGTGGATCTTGGACCAGATTCAGTTATGCTCACCAAAGGTACTAATCATTGTTTTAAATACGAGATGTCCTGCCTGGCCCCTGCTGCCATTGCAGGAGGGTGAGACTCTTGTGCTCCATGTTCTATCTGTGAACCCCATGGTGGTGTCATTGGTTGCCACAGAGCACCAGCTGCCTGTGTGTGGGCATCAGAATACCCCTTCAAGGAAATTCAGTCTCTGCAGCCTGAAGAGCATCACTTAGTGGATATTCAGCTCCCTTGCATCTCAGCAGATGCTGCTGCTGGGGTCTTGGTTCTGTTGCCAGCATTAACAGAGTAATTTCATGCTGTTTGAGATGCTGTAGCTGCTTCTGTTTAGCCTCAATCAGAAAAGCATGTCATTGATAGGTCCACTGCTACATCTACCAGTACTGGAATCCTTCTAAGATATCTCCCATGCATTAGGTGCTTGTGTGGACACAACACTCTTTATAGCCTAGTCATCATAATTTCTAATGAGAGTTTAGATTCTTGTTTGTACGGTGGACAACTTAATTAAGGTTCTAATCTCAAACTCAATCGCACTTCTCAAATTGTTTTCCTTCAGTTTTGAAAAGAAGTGTTTTTCACCATGTTTATTTTTGTGTGTGAAGAAACTTGTTTTGCATGTTTTCAGCCATAATTTAGGGTAGTGTTTTCCATTTCTCAGGTTGCAAGTCAAAAAAAGAGAAAGGGAGAAGAGGGCAAAAAGGACAAGGAAAGAGAAGTGAACAAGAGAACTACATAAATCCATTCATGAGTTTGGGGAGGGGGAAATCCCTGGATAGGTATAAACTTTTCATTACCTGTAAAGCACAAAGAATTTCAATATGTCTTATGTCTTACCTTTTCTTCTGATAAGTAAAACATTTTAATTATAATTTCTCTCCACGTAGCAACTAGCCTACAGTTAAATGCTATGAATAGCCCTCATCCCTCATGAATGAGAATTCCCTCCTGCTATTAGTAACTGTCAACATGCATGATTGTTTCTGCACTAAAAGTCTTGATAGAGTTCCTCTTTAATTAGTTTGTGTACAAACATGACTACCTCTGCCCGTGGGAATAATGGGATGTCATTAAAGGTAAAGCCAGAGAAGACCTGACAAAAGTAGATGAATCTTCATTAAGTCTCACCATATGACCTTTATCAACATCTCAAACTTCATTACACACAAAAGGTTGTTGCCCCAGATTTGTAATGATAGCTTCAGATGCTCACTTTTTAGTTATGTGAATATGCAGTTCATTTTCTTCCACTTGGATTCTACTTTTTACCAGAATCTATTCTACATTTTTCAAAAGCTGCCTTGCATAACCAAGGGGTAAGAAGTCACACTGGTATATAAACGTATGATAGTGTGCAGCTAGTCTTTCTAAACTTCAAGTGGCCAAACAACTTAACCAGTGGATTTTTCATAATATTTTAAAAAATTTGATAGATCCCACACCTTTTCTTTAGGTGGTGTCTGATAGTCATTATTATTGAGACAATACAAAAGAGAAAGAAAACTATTTCCTTCAGAAATAGTAAATAATTGGATGGCGCAAGTGTTAATGTAACTTCATGGTTCTTATGTCAGTATTTCCTTCAAATAATGGGTGTCCAATATTGCTACCTTGATAACCCAAAGGGGAAGCTGTCTGATATGTTCTGACTAAACTGTATCAAGTTGTAAAAGTCACCAAGAAACTGGATCCTGCTCATACTTGAAAGTGCTCGTTCCTATGTGATTTCTTGAAGAGTCACTTTCTAGTCAGTTTGCAGGATAGGTGACATCGCTACCATGTCACCTGAGAAACCTTTGGTTTCTGGGTGTTTTTAGGTTAGAAGGATACCATGTGTTGTTTCACTGATGACAGTCCTCAAATAATTGTTTAACGGAGTTTTTCTATATCTGAGGTGGAGGAAGACCTGAGTGTCAACCTGACTCTCGGTTTGACCTTTCTTTGGAACTGGACCTGTGGTTCCTGGTCCTATGATAAGGCTCATTTTTTGTCATGTCTCTAAGATGGGAGTTGACCTTTTGACCACAGAGTGATTGGTTAGCATGAGTTACCTACTCATTTCTCTGTCCTTGTGTAGGATGTCTGTACATGTTTGCAGCATGATACATGTGGCTTACAGTGACCTGCCTATGCACAGTCTGCTAATTCCTTTATCTTGATTGCAATAATACTTGTATTAGGCAGGGATTTGCATAGGTGCTTCTTCTAATTAATGACAATATTAGAATAACAAAATAGCCCAGAACAAATCCCAAACAGATTGAGGCAGATGAACTATGTCTGGGAATCTCCAGATTGCTCCAAATTCCCAGTCAGGCATATTTAACATTCTTAGATCCTGATTAGTGGGGGTGGTAATTCATACCAAAGCAAAGGAATATAATGAGACATACTATTAAAAATAAAAGGACATGCTGTGGTGGGGGAGAGGTTCTTTTGTCTTTTGAATGTGTGTGGGTTTATTGGTGGCTTTTGTGTTGTGGTTTTTTTGGGGGTTTTGGTTTTGGTTTTTTTTTTTCTGTAACTGGAAGAGAAGAGGGAACACTAGGTTGTATCATTGTTATTGCAAGTGGTAGGAGGGGTGTGCTGTTTCCTCCTTGTTGGAAGGATGGAGGCAAATTGCTGCTTCTGAGCAGCAGTGGAATAGTATTGCTGAACTGACATCTCTGATTCTTTGAAGCTGAGCTTCAGACATCCCTGGACTAATTAATTTCTCCTGAAAGAAACAATCAAAATGTGCAGAAAAGGAGGATGATGGAAGTTCTGGAGAAGTAACTGCAACGTAGTTGTTGCACAATAAGTCACGTTGTCCTTCTTCTCTAGAGTTACAGCAATATTTTGCATGCTTAAGGATGAGATCTAGGAGTGTTGTGATCTATCTGGTGATCCTACACCGGTAGGGAAGCCACATTGTATTCTGTGATGAACTTGACAGTGCTAATGAAAGTGTCATGGGATGCAGAGAAGATTAGAGCCCCACGGGACTTTGCCAGGATATTTGTGTTTGTGATCAGGAAGTAACCAGGGTTCGGGCATCAGATACACTTTAATTCAAGAGCAAGAGCTTGAAATCTACTAATCGTTCCTAGAAAAGCCTAAGGGGCAATGCTTAGTGGAAGATGCTTCTGTTATACTGTATAGTTGTACGTATTTCCTTTTGTAATTTCCCCCGAGAGTTCTTCATTCCAGCATTAGCTGGTCCAAGCTGACAATATTTTTCCTCAGTCAAGTCTCCTGGTAAGAAGTGTGTATTTCAGAGTGTGTACTCTCTTCAGAAGTGTCGCGATAAACTCAGTAAAAACATCTAGCTCATTTCAGTGGAGCTTTGCATCATGCTCGCAGCATGCTTTGAGTATCAGTTCCGTATCAGTCACAAGGAAGAACGTGTACTTTAATTACATCTTTTCATTAGCCTGTTCTTTTGATTATGTGGGTATTGCAAAGAAGAGCTACGAAAAGTTATGGTCTTTTGCTGGAGTGGGTATTTCTTTTACTCAAGATTTAGTTGCAGTGTTTAAAAATTTATAATTCCATTAATAACAAGCCTTTTTTTTTCTTCTTTTTAACATCTCAAATTGTCATGACTTAGCTATTGAATTTGATAGATTTACATGCAAATGGATTTTCAGCCTACAGTTGTATGTATCTGCATTATATTAGAAGCTTTACTATGTCAAGTAACTCTTTTAGTGTTTGAAGAAGTATCTATTCAAATCGGTTAATAACTTTTCAACTACATTTTGGAGAAATGCAAACTCATTCATTCTTTTGCTCAAATTGTTATTTTGCTATGGAAAATGTTCCATTTCAGAAAAACTGGTTAAGATGTTCTGTTCTGTTATTTTCAAAACACCAAGGTTTTCTGGGTATTTCTCCATTTGGGATTTGGAATCATCTTAGTGAATATTTCCATAAACTCAGAAATGTAAAGTTTTTCAGTTTGAAAAAAGGAAAGAAATGTATAAAATTACAGCCCCCTTTTTGCCCTAATTTGGGAAGAAAAAAGTGTTCTTGCAAATTACATAGTATGGGAAACTAGATTTTTTTCCTACCTAATTGATATTAATTCACAGGTGTTCCCCTCTCTTTTTTTTCAGATGTGGATTCAAGTTTTCTTATTTTCTATCATATGTTAAGTGCACTAAGTACCCTTAGTGCTTTTGTTTGTTTAGAAATGTTCCAACTCTAATAGTGTGATTTGTCAAGAGATTTTGTGAAATAATATTAAAAGAAAAAATATGGTGACCTTGTAAGAAGGTGTATGTGCTGTTTCTTGATTATATTCCACAAGTGGTATCTGGATGTTATGAACAACTTGATGCATGAGCAGTTGAGCTTCTGGGCTTGACCATAAGGAGTTAAGAACGTGAAGCATTTTTACACAGATTGTAAATTGACTGTTGCTAATTCCCCTGTCTTCACCAGTTGATGTAGTATCAATTAGCAAATATAGGTTTTAATGCTGCCTTTAATATTCATGATTCTTAATTGCCTTTGTTAATTGAGAAGAAACACTCTAGTGCGCAATGCTTGACAGGTAAGAATTATTATCTGCTGCTTGTGTTGGCATTTGTCCAGAGAAAAGTAGGTTACTGATACACAAGCATGTGCAAAAGTCTTACCCACACATCTCTTCTTTTGGCTGTAAGTTATCCTGCTCTTGAAAGACCATCTGAATAAGGGACCAGCTGATGGGTCAGGAAGAACATCTGAATAACCTGTTTTGAGGAGTCAGGTGTGCAGGTTCATTTACAACAGGGAGGAAGTGCGAGAGAGATTTTTAGAAACTGCAAAGCTTAGTTATTTTAAATAATTATGAGTCAAAGAAATGACTGAGACTTAAAACAAAGGAGATAACATTACTTGTGGTAAAATTTATCTAGTAAAATTTGATTTTTTTTTGAGTATGTAAAATTTGATTTGTATATATTTGCCTTTGTACTGTACATTTCAATCCCTGAAATATATCTTATGCTTAGGCATTTCAATTTTTTATGCTGTCCATGCACATTGTCTATATTATACTTTCTAATGTTATAAAATTGGCCTTGTTTGAAATATCCTTACAACTACTAAACTATATTCATTGTAACATTTTCAAAGGTCATATTTTACTTTCAGCCAGCTTGAAACATGGCTTTCATACAGCTTTAAGTAAATAAATATGGATGACTTTAAAGGCTATGAAAGAAAGAATCTGCCTTAAAAAATAATAATTTAAACAATCAGAAATACTTGAGTTCCAGCTGTGAAAGTGACAAAAAATGAGGTGCTCACTAAAGCTAATTGGATTTAAGTTTGTGTTTGCTTTTCGAAGAGACTTAAGATCTTGGTTTATGTAAAGGCTTTACAAAATTTTAGCTCAGCTCAATAATAATATAGCAGGTCTAGTAAACCATGATTAATGCTTTTAATGAGAAATACTTCTAAATGAGGCTTTTGCTCATTATTTATATTAAAAGAATAGATTCTTAACTGGAAAAGGTGTTCATTCTGTGTTCTGTTAGGAACAGAAATTACTTTTTTTTTTTTTTAAGTTAATTAAAATGAAAATGTTAATTTTTCATGAGAGCTATAAAATAAATTGAACTGGAAGAAGCTTGTAGATGAAATGAGACATTAGTTAATATTATTGTCTAAGGTTTGGCATCTTGGCTGATAAAAGCAAGCCTCATTTATAATTTTGCTTTTCTCAAAATTAGCCTGTAGAAATTACACCAGTGTCATGTGGCATGAGTTGCTCTTCACCAGATGGACTTCAGAGAGATAATGGAAGCAATATTGTCCCCAGCTTGGCGGCTGTTGCATGGGCTAAGCTGACCAGCTGTACATCATGGCCTTCTGTGGAGGATATTGTAGCAGTAATCTCATGCTTTGTAGGGTTCATGGGCTGTTGTGAGAGAGGGAGAAAAGTTTCCTTCTCCACCCTTGTACAGCAACTTTCCATAAGGTGCAGATAACCATGATGCTGGCTGGGACTGCCCCTTTAACTGACTTTTTGTTGGTTTAGCATTTCTTACTCTTTCATAGTTGTGCAGCAATTTTACTGTATTCTCACATCAGAACAGTTTAAAGCATCCAGAACCAGTGATTGTTTGGGAAAAAAAAAAAAAAAAAAAGCAGAGAATAAGAGGTTGATTAATAGAAAGTTGAATATCAGCAGGAATGGATGCTTTCCCACAGTCTATCCAAATGTAACTGTGATCAGATTGATGGTAGTAATAGCCCAATTATGAAAGGACTACTTGTCTGTCAGTGCTGAAACGACATTTGGAAAAAGCAAAGGTCATGACTGCTCCTTCTGACATATCTGTATTTGCATAATAACTCAGCCAATCTGGAGATACTGTTTTAGGAAAATGTCTGGGGGTTAGGGGGGAAGAAAATGATTTTAGGCATGGCATTATACTTTCAGTAGTGAGAAAATACAGGAAGGTCGGAGGGTAGAACAATACTTAAGACTGTGAAGCTATATATCAAGCTTAGAGTTTCTTATTGCTAGAATATTTTTTATTGGAATTGGTTTGTTTTGTTCATGCATGACTATCTGCTCTTTGTCAAAGATCACCTGTTGTGTTAGTGATCATCTAGTATGAAGTGATATATCACTAGATGACCTTTAAAGGTCCCTTTCAACCCAAAGTATTCTATGATTCTCTATCTGCCTAGAGAGATTATGGTTGTACTTCTAACGGAAGATTGCCCCACGTATGTAGAAATATCAGATTGCCAGCTGTACACTGTGTGCATTCACAGCTGCTTACAGTGTTTTGGATCATCAGGAACTGGAAATGTGTGACTGTTACAAAAACAGAATATCAAGGGCATCATAGTATCATGCTTACCTGGAAACATTTCTGTCTTTGAAAATATGTCTCTCATCACCTCCTTGAGAATTTCTGTTAATTCTTTCAAAATCAATGTTGTTTTATCCATTTCTAGTGTCAGAATCTAATGAATGTATAAAACAACCCTAGCATTCCTCACAGAGTTACTGTCTGAATGTTCTGCTGAACATTTCCTCTTTAGTTATGGAGGAGAGGAATTACTGTTGGGTTAATGTACTGAGAATTGAGATATTCAGGTTCATGGATATAACCTGATTGTGCTTGGTGGAGGCTGTGGGTTCTTTTACTAATAAAACCTTTTGTATTTATTAATACTGTTTTCTGGCCCACAAATCAGAGACAATTTTCTTTCCTTTCTAGACATATGTACTAGATATGTTTCTAGACATATGTACAATTCAGTCATGCCCAGAACACTGAGCTGAAAACTATTAAAACCAGATACTTGTGCACTTCAAAATTTCTACCAGTGATTCTGGTAGATCATGATTGCTTTATGTAAACCTGCCTTTTTGGGTACAGATTTTTAACAATACTTGGCTGTCAGCTGTGCAATGATATACTGACTCTGTAACAATAGTTGGTGCACTTGGAAGTATCTTATTAGGGATACTTCTTCACTTTATTTCAACTGAAAGTAAGTGATAACTGAAGGGATATTACATATACATACTACATATTTTTATATGGTAGTCAGCATACAGTTAAAATTGCAAGAGATAAGTTTCACAATACCTTTTAAAAATTGTCCTTAGTTTCTGAAGAGCTCCGTGAATCCCTTTAAGACCCTTAATATGTTCAACTTTGTATATTGTTGATCATATGATTAGACAGAAATTTTTGTGGCTCTTTTAATGCTCTCTTCTTCTGTGAGCTTTGGATTTATGCAATCACATTACAATTATTTTATCTGTAAAATGCAGGTGAAGTCATAAGTTATCTCAGCAGAAATCAGGAGGTGACATTTCTTTTACACTCTAAAAATAAACTTTTTTTAGTAGTTTGTTATCACTTGCATCGTTGCAACTTTGTGTCTTGTTAAGATGTGATGACTCATGGTTGCTATAGTTGTCAGTTTGGTATTAGAGCAGAACAGCTTCACAAAAGTCCTGTTAACCTATCTCATAACCCAGTGCCAAAACGCTTTTATCATGTAGTCTATTCCAACATGCTAATATAACTAAAGATTTATTGTTTTATTAGTCAGTGAGCAAAAGTCAAATGACTTCATTGGTGTCAAAATTAATTTCCCAGAAATCATTACCCAAATCACCTATTCCCATTTCTGTTTGCCTACTAACAAGAATTTCTAACCAGCTAAATTTTGGAAGGGCTCAGTTTCTTTTTATTGACATATGTACAATTGCCAGTAGCTTTTCTGTGGTCCATAATATATGTTTTAATCTAATGACATATTAAAAATTTAATGGTTTCCCATGGGCCTCTTTTGGGGAATTATTCTAATGTGATTGTACTATTTGTATAGTATTATAATCTTAAGAACAAGCAGATGTTATCTTTCTTCTTCCCATAGGCAAATGCATATTAAAGTTAGAGAAGGGAATCACTGGTTCAGTTTAATGCTCAGTTTTCAACAACAACAACAAAAAATTAAATAAGCTATGTGGTGAAGCATAGAGATATTCCTGTTTGTAATTGCTGGTTGACATTCCTTTTGGAATGAAGACAGAGCAGTTTATACTAGAGCTGCTAATTAAAAAATATTAATGAATCTAGAACACAGATAAGTAATAAGATGTCCTAGAAGCTGATTAGATTTAAAGGTGACCTTAAATAGGTAACATAGACAGATTGTTTTATTTGGATATACATTTGCTTTTTTCTTTTCCCCACCCCCCCAAACATTAAGTAATTAAGAGCATGCATATAGAAGAAATTTCAATGATTAGTTAAATAATGTAGTATTGTTTATAAGCCACTGTGCCTCTAGTTGATGAGACTGAATTATATTACTAAAAATAATGTGCACTGATAGAAGTACAGCATCTGTTATTGCTGTTCACAGTGTAGTCAGTGGAAATTAGTCTAGTTGCAGAAATAGTTAACTTTGTATACTGCATAACGGTTCACTGTTTTGCAAACATATTAAGGGGTACACTGGTATTTTTCTTATTTAAGTAGTCATGTTTCTGAAAACTTTTTCATTTTAAGTTACCTGAATCATGCTAGAATGTAGACAATAATGTAAATAGGGATTCTTTTCTTTATAGTATAGAATGGATAATAGATATAACATTATAAGGTATAAATTAAATGCATACTAAGAAAATCTCCCAAAAGAGAATTCAGGGGTGGTCAGAATGTAATTTCTTTATCTTACAAAAAAATATTACAATTATTATTGTGTTCATTGCTCATTAGATCAGAGCTAAGGATTTACAGAACTTTGATTGAAAGCTGAGAGGGGGCTCTACTTTCTACAGACTTTCTGGTAGCTCCCCCAGCTTCAGTTCTCACCTTTGCCTAATATGTTGTCTGGATAATCCAGAACTTTACTTTTTAGGAAAAAAACAAACAAACAAATATTTGCGTGGCCAGGTGAGAGACAGATGGGTTCTGTTGTCTAAAGCTTAAGGATATGCTGAGGGACAGGTATGGCTGAGGTTCAGGTGCCTGCTTAGAAGTACTCAGAGTATGGTCTTGAAGGCCCTTTTCTCAAGAACAGAATGATCTCCTCTTAATAGAAATGCCAACCAACTCCCCCTAGAGAATTTCTAAGAGTGAATAAATCATCATATTCTGACATGCAACAAAACTGTGGACCTAAGTTTCTAATTGGCTTTAGACAGGGATCATAGTGAATCAGCAATTAAATGCAAACTATCAGTGCAGTACTGTTGGTTTGAAGTGTAATCCCTGCATGTACAGAGAGGGAAATTGTCAGAAGAGGCTGGGAGGTGACTGCTGCTGTGAATAACAAGGATGAGGGAAATCACCCCTCTTCTGGTCTGCCAGTACCTCTCATCCAAGTTGCTGGTGATGCTGGCAGAGAGCACATGCTGCCTGTCAGGTTTCCAAGAGATGTCAGAGAAGGCAAGTGGCATAAAAATGAACTGAAGAAACAGCTTAAGATGAGGTCCGTGGTTAATTTTATTTCAATACAGGAGAAGACCAGGACAGTTCCTACAAGACTGAGGAAAAAGATTCTGGACAATAATTGAGTTTTCCCCTTTAGAATAGGCATGCATAAAAGGAAGGATGTAAATTAATTTTAAACATTGGATAGGTAAAAGGTTTTTTTTTTTTATTACAGTTTAACAACAAAGATAATTATCCAATTAAAAGATGAAGGGATGTTTTAAAATTTTTACTTTTCAATATTTTCATATCAAGAAAACCTTTCAGGTTCTTTTCTTTTAGCCAAATTATTTGGCTCACTTTATGGATAAGTAGGTGAAAGTTAATGATCTGTGCACAGGTTGTATTAAATGATCAAATGGTCCCATCTGCCTTTAAGCGCTAAATCCACTTAATGAGTGATTTACATTAATATCCACAGGTCTTTATCAAGTTGAATGTTGGTTCTCTTCAAAAGAGCTATTAAAGTTTCTGATGGGGAGGAAGGGAAGAACCCACCTTCTAATCCCTGTTTCACTCTCCTTTGAGGTGACTTAAATTTCTAATATTAACTTTAATACAGCTTCTTGGGCTGCTGGTTGAATATTACCAGATTAGTGTCAGACTAATTCTTTTTCTTATGTTGATAGTTTCACTTTCACCTGGGTTATTATTTTTATTCCCATTTTTAAGGTGTTCTTTGCACAATGGTGCCAATCGAGCTAACATTTTCTAGACTGTTTGGCTACTTGAGGCTGATTACTCTTGATTGCTTATTTTGAAGCTTCATCTAAAATGTCTGAGCCATTTCCTAGAACAAGGTGATGAAGAAATATTTATTTATTTTCCCCCATTCTTTTCCCAGGTGACAAAAAGTCTTCCCAATTAGGTGCTTGTACTCACTGAAAAAAAGTAGCACTTGGGAGAATAGGTTTGAAGTTGTAACTGCTCAGTAAAGATTTGTTAGTATTTGTCTATGATTTTATCTGCAGTTTGCAACTGTCCAAAGTGTGCTTCAGTCTAAGGCTGCAGAGATCAGGTTGTGCTTTCCTTGCTGCTTCTCTGTAATGGCAGGCACTGCTGTGACATTGCCTCTAGATGGAAATTGAGGGTTTCTCCCTGCATCTTCCTCAACAGCAGTCTTTGTGATGAGTGGAGCAACAGTCATTTCAGTGAAAAAGAAACATGTAAGATGTGAGGTGTGATGCAAGGGCAAGTCGGTGGCTAGCAAGGAAGGAAAAGTGGATCAGGCAAAGGAGATGATGATGACCAAAGCACAGCCCTTCCTTTCCAGTAAAGTGGGATCCTGCAAAGAAAATACACACCTATGAATTGTCCTGCACTTCACTTCTAACAGTCTTAACTTTTTCATGTTTAATACTAAATCCTCCTTCAGAGTAACCTTTACAACTAATATCTATCAATGGTTTAATCTCGATTATCAAAAGAGGACTACTGATTTAAAATAGTAAATCTGCATGTTCTGGCAGGTGGTGGCAGAGTTTGGTAGTGCCAGTAGCAGAGAAGAGCAGCAGGTTCTGCCAGTTCACTGAAACAAGAAGGTAGTTGCTACCTCTGACCCTTAGGTAGCAAGGAGAAAATGTTCTGGGACACAAGAGAAGTCTTTATATATAAAGAAAGGGAGGAGGCTAGAGCTTGTTTTCATATTATTTTGTTATTCATTTCTCTGTCTGGAAAGCCAATGGGCAGTCAGAGGAGTGAGCTTTGTGCACTACCTGGCTGTATGTCACATCCTTAAGTGGAGAACATCACTTATGCATTAGAAGATGAACTTTAAATTATACACAAATTTATTAGTGATGTTTATTGGCTCTTTTAGAAGAAATGATGACATGAGTTAAGCAAGATGTAGTGAAAGAATGAGTTACTTATGAATAAATATTTCCTTTTATTTTGGGATTGCCTCTAAAGGAGTCAGAGTGTGATGCTGTCTGTTTTACACCTAGTGCTAGATTTGACAGCTTCTGCTTCCCAGTTACTGAGCACTAGCCATCTCATGGAAATAAAACCCACTTCCTAGCTTTTCAGTGTAACTAAGCCACCTTGGCTGTCCCGAGTTAGCTTAAGTAGTAATTTTTAGGTTTTTTAAATATACTTTATATGACAAGTTTGTGTCTTTGTATGGCTCCTACAATTCCGTGTGTGATATCGTATCTGTGCCATATATAATCAAGTATATTGTGTGGATGTGCCACCTGTACTGAGTTTGGATCAGTGGGATTTGCTGTTGTAGGTTGTGGGTGTCTGTGTGTTTTGTTTTCATTTTATGTATGTTAAGATTTTGTATGACCTATGAGAATGAGGGTGAAAAAGATGGAGGAGAAAATAACATGAGTATTACATGGTAACATAGAAACATCATGTTTAAATTTACCTATGTTGTAAAAAGCATAAAGTTGTGTGTAACATTCCAGTAGTCTCCCCCCCTTTCCATCCTGATTTGCTCTCTTAAACTATAAGGGAAAAATGGTGTGGTACTACTTTCCTCAATACTTTTTTACCTACATTTCTCACATATTAGATGTAGGTTAATGATTTGACTACTGAATCTTTTAAATGAGGTACTACAACCAAGTTCTAGCATTTGTATTTTTTATATTATTCAAAGTTTCTCTGCTCTTTTATTGAACAGATTACATAGATTTTATGCATTTATTTTTAAAATGGGAGCAGATGTAGATTCAGTGAACATGTACACACATCCAAATACTAATACTGTTTAAAGTCAGCAGTTCATAACTTTTAAATGTTAGATGCATGCTGAATGTCCTATGTTAAATTTTATTGCATCATTTATAGTATGAAATTGGGAGGATATAACTGAGATGTCTTCCTGACATTAGATGTTCTATGGCTTTTTGGCAGGAGTTAGGGGTGTTAACCTCAATTGCCTGGCAAAAAAAACCACTGCTATGATAACTGTACTGCCTATTTAAATTGTCCCCATAAGATTTTACCCAAGTTCATCTTCTTTCTGTAAAATTATAACATTACTGACCCAGAATGTTCAGTCTCAATGGGATCTGCATTGTAGTGGTGGGCAAGAGATCTCTTTATCAGATTCCTTTGAAGAATTTATGATTGAGAGTGCTGTATAAATATAAGCTGTTGGTACAAAAATAAATCAGTAATTGGAACTGATGGGAGTGAGGCAAAGCCATGTGAAATTCAAAATTTAATTTGATACATGAATATTTTAAAGCAAATATGAGCATGTGCTTGCTTTTGACTGCATTAGCTCTGGGCAGCAATTTATTGTTATGGTAGGGGAAATGAAGGGTTTATAAGGAACTGCCAAGACCATTTTTGCTTAAAATATTCCTGCACTTTCTACTGTACATCAGTGAAGAGCATGATATAGGTTGTTTTATGCAATGCTATATATTGAAGTCGACCCAATAATTTTCCTTAAACAAGATTAAGAAGACTTTTATTTGACGTATGTTTAAAAATGTGCATAACAATTTTATAGCAAAATTTCAGTCCTTTGTGCTGGAGATTTCAAGCTGACATGGATGCAGGGAAAGAACTGAGATATCCCCACTGCAGCTCCAAAGGAGGCTTTGTGGGCTGTTGTTGACACAAAGGCTTCTCAGCCCTTACCCTAAATGCATCAACTACTACTGTGCCAGCCATGCAGAATGGTACTTATTCATCTAATTTAATGTAGTGTATTTCACTTACATTATCTAAAAAAGGCATTTATCGTGTGCCAAACTCCATTGATTGCATTATAGTGTGTGTTGGGGGTGGGGGAGTAGTTTTAAACACAAACTGAACCTACTAATTTTTCCTTTAAATCCCATTATCTGTTCAAATTGGATATTTTGGTTTTATTTTTAGAAGGCATTTGTGAATGCCAGCTGGTTTTTTTGTGAGAACATCAGGGTTTTTCAGGAATCTTTAAAGAAATTTTTAGATGTTAAAGCTGTTTAATCATACTTCATTTTGTTTGCTGCTAGTAATTGTTAGCTTGAGACACAGATTTGTGTGGGGACAGGTAGGGAAGCTAAGGTGTTGTTTAAGTTGAGGAGGTTTTTTTTCTGGATTGATTTTTTTTTAGATGCATAAGTAGGTGCATTTTGTATGTAACTGGCAAGTTGTTCATTATGACATTTTAAAATTATATAATTCACCTTATCTGTGATGGATTTCATGAGTAGCATGGATTTGAGTAAGAAAAACTATCATCTAACAACTGTATTTCTACTTTTTCTTGGTTACTTGATGAAAACTTCTACTCTTTCCACTCTAGTCACATTAAGGAGCAACACTAGATATCTATTGCAAATTGGTTAACCTGTGTTCTGCCAACATCTTTTGCAGTGCATCCTTAGTACTTACAGAGATCTGAATTTGTGGATCAAGATCAGGATTAAATATTAAATAATTTCTTTCCTGCCTTTTATACAGATGGGTGAAATGGGTAGAACATTTGGGGTTTGGGTGGTACAATTCATGTTTGTGTGCCTCAGTTATAACAAAATACACATCTCATTCTGCTTGTCATTTCTACTAAAGCTACAGGAATTCAGTCTCAATGCATGCAACATAAATTGTATCCAGCACATGTGTGTGTACACATACCTATCAAGGTGTGAATTGCAGCTAATCATTTTGATGCACTGTAATATAAAGCACAGAAAAATCTAGAGATAAGAGATGAGTAACAGATAACAGGTATAGTCAATACTGTACTTCTGTGAAAACATCCAGATCTAGCAGTGCATTCTGTGAGCTACAGGTAGTGAAAGCTCACTGAGAAAAGTGAGACAGTTATGCTTAGACTGAGAAGAACAGGGAGAAAAAGGTAGCTTTGACACATTTATTATTTAAGTTCCTCAGTATTTTTGCAAAGGAGTGGTGGATTGTACCAATTCTGTCATGATGTCTGTAGGAACAGTTATATAAGATGTGTTACAATACAAGGTATGACATGACTCCAAAACTATATTTCAGATTCAGGAGTTATATAGATTTATGTATCACAGACATATAGGAAAGGGAATTGTGCTGAATAAGGGAATTGTGCTGAATCTGAAGAAAGAATTGGAAATAAATACATCCTGTTTACTAATAGTTTATCAGGCCTGAAGACACTTGATGTAGCCTACACAAAGTGGTCTGGTGTCTGAAATGCTGGACTTCAGGAGAGCCTGAAAAAAATAATCATGAGAATGCAAATATATTTTAAAATCAGGTAAACTCCTGTATTTGGGGTTTCAGGCAGGGAAGACTCCTTTATTGCCCAAATTTTGAAATAGGTGATTGCCTGTCTTGACGTGATAGCTTCTGCACTGGGTCTGATTTCTGTTGTGCAATTTATGTGGGTTTTGTTGTTTTTTTTTTTTTCCTATGCCAGTGAGAGACATCTTCCTCTCTCATGTCCCTGGGAAGTTGCCTAGAATGCCACAAAACAACACTTTATTTGGCAAATAGTTCTTATTCTCAAGCCAATGCAATTCTGTTGCACAGCTGAGTGATGTAGGACTCCTCTTGAGGTCTGTAGGAGCTACCACAGGCAGCCTGGGATTGAGAGCAGGTACCTGTCATGTGCTGTCTAAAGAGACTTGACACCTGCACCAGATGTGCTGGGAAACTGGCCTGACTTGCAGACCGTATCGTGAGGAAATCAAGATGTCACAAGAATCATCCATCTTGGAAGGAGCTGTTGCTGCCTCCCATGAAACTGCTGTGTGTGCAACTGCCTGCTATGTATTTTGCTGTGCAAGGGCTATCGGAGTGATCATTCAGTTATGTGCTGACATATCCATTTTGGCAGTCAGCAACATCTCAACTGTGTTGGATTTAAAATGTTTTAGGCTTGTCCAGCTTGAGAGGATTTGGGGTTATTTTGTTTGACTTGTCCACCCACCTTTGCCCTTCCTCTTCTTTCTTGTTTTTAGTGGTAATTCTTATAAGGCCAAGGATATTACAATTGAAAATAAGGCAAATTACCATTTTGAGCACTGGATTGATGCCCTAGCCTACTGTTTTAACTAACCTTTCATTTATAACCAAGGTAGTGTGGAGATTCTTAAAATACTTCCATCTCTGACTGTAAGAAGCTTTCTGGGTAAGACCTCTGTAACGTTAATGTTTTGGAAAAAAAGCTATAGAGTAAATTAAAACTGAAATAATATAAATGCGCAAAAATGGAATGGTGGAAAAAAATCTCAGGTGTTTTAATCCAGTAGAAGAAATAGCAATTTCTCATGATCTGCAGAGGTCTTTTATTTTTAAAATATTCTGCTTGTTAGCAGGAGTAATTTGTAGTCTCCAAAATGACAGTTAAATGCAAGGTATAATTCTAAAGAAAGAAAACACAGGGGTTCATACATTGCTTTTTACTCTCAAAAATAGGCTTGACTTTGTATGGCTAGCCTTAATGAAACTCACTCAGCATGAGTCCTACCATCATAGTTTAAAAGCTAAGCAAATGTGTTACCTTTGCTGCTGCAGTCTTTCATTTGTCATGGAAACCAACACTTACTGTAATGCAAGAAAGCTCTTTCTCACATGTTTCATTTTACATGATGTTTATAAAACATAATTTTCCAAAAGTTAACTTTACTACATATAGCTGTTGACACAGCAAATAGAATTTGTTGTAGTCCCCTGATAAAAGCAAGCAAACCTTTTGGTCCATCTTTCCATGTGCAGATTAATAAAGGTGCTTTGTCATCTGGTGAAGGTCAACATTTTCATTGCTGAAAAGCTGATGAAAAGAACTGGGTTTTGTTCACTGTTTACATTCATATTTTAAGTATGAGATTTGAAACAATCATGGGAACCAAGGCAGAAGTATCTCCAGAAGATGCTGTAATTTCAAGTTTCCTTTGCAGTGGAAGCCTGTGCAAATCTTGAATCAGTGATCGTTTTCATAGCAAAATTTATTAAGCTGTTTTTCTGCAGTGCTTCCTGTAAATTTCTTTACAGCTGACAGTGCTGGTTAGAATGAAAAAAAACCCCAAAAAACAACATACTGTCCCTAGAAAATTATTGACATTCTTAAAAGTAAACATTTTTTAAGGGCCTTTATAAATCCAAAAGATGTAGTTGCTGCATGCAAATAGAAGTTTATCCTACAGAGAATGATGGCTGATGTGAATGTCAGTTCAAGAAGAGAAGGCCACTACGTGATGGAAGTGACTCCTCTTAACAAAAAATGCATTCACACTGAGCAATTAAGAACTTTGACTTTCCTGAATAGCATGATAGTAATTTACTGTCAGATGGATTTATTTGTAGAGAAAATGTGTGAAAAATCATGTTGAGTGATTTTTTTGTTTGAATGAATGAATAAAACCAGAACATACATTATCTACTAAATTAAGGGCCTCTGAATCTTTGACATTGTTCTTCCTTGAAAATCCCCAGATAAATTAACACTAAGCAATTGACAAACCTTCATGTAAGGCACCAAGACTTCTGCTTATAAATCAAAGACTTTCGTTCCGGAAATTACTTTGAAAATCAAAGGAAATTAAATTTCCAAGCTATAATGGATATTGTTGAAAACTCCTCATGGAGCTGATGTCATGATCTTATTTCTCACATATATATTTGCAGCAGTATGAGTAAATTTTTGAGTAAGCATCCTGCTAAGTAGTCTAGGAGGTTGTCTTGATCCATATCTGACCCCATGAAATAAACTGAGTGTTTAAAAATACTTATTCATCATGTAACAGCTTTTAAAATTTAGCCTTTCCAGCTAACAAGTCCATAATCATATTGAGACTTTCAATATGCCTAATTGCAAGATAGGACAGTACTGCTACTAGAGACAGTAAATTATTTAGAATGGTTTAGTGCTGCTTATGCTTTTAATGAGTTTCCTTAGCTGGACCCTTGTAGTCTTAAAAGACTATGTTCATTATAAGCAGGGTCTCTGCAATGTGTTTTAAGTGTATTTTCATTAATACATTTCCTTGGGGTCTTGGGTTAGATTTTAGCATTTGTTCTTGCCCTTCATTCTAAACCAAACAAAATTAAAAAAAAAAACCCAACAAAAAACCCCCTGTATTTCTTTGAATATACCTAGTTAAAAGGTGCAAACTGAAGTTACTTTGACACCACGTTCTTTCTCTTTCCAGCTTTCCAGTGACTTTTCACATTTGTGTATTTCAGGGCATGATGTTTGAGTAAGTGATATAATAAGGTTGGTAGATGATCTTCAATTTTTTCCAAGGACTTATTTGAAATGCCAGAGGTAAAAAAACCCCAAACAGTTATATGTGTTATATTTATGCCACATATATGGAATATCTCATATTTCTTCTCACTGTTGAATTATTTTTTACTGAAGTGTTATTGCAGCCATAGTAAGAATAGGTGTCCTAGGGGACCTGATAAAATGATGGAGAGGGTACTCAAATGATACTTGCGCACCGACCCAATCTCCTGTTCTGGTTTCGCTGGTGATAGCAACTTCTCCATTTTCCCTGGGTCTTCTCAGTTTGCAAATTCTTCTTGCATGTATATAAGGTTTGTGAACTGTGTTTTTGTTGTTTGGTTCGGGTTTTTTTGTGGTTTTGTTTGTTTGGTTGTTTTTTTTGTTGTTGTTCTTGTTTTTGTTTCTTTGTTTTTGTTAAACATTTGCCAAATTAAATTCTAAACTATTGTATTAGATGACTATGTAGACACCTTCAAATTATTTTCATATTTGAGGGAACAATTTAAACTGATTTGGAAAAGATGCTGATCTCCAGGATTTATGTGGGAATGTCACAAGTGACAAGGCTTCCCTAATGAATTGCTTCAAAAGAAAAGTACCACCTGTCTGATATTATTCCAGACATAGTTAATTACCCTGTATAATTTCTGACAACTGCAGAAAAATCAGAGACTGATGTTTCTGACCTCTAATCTGAAGAGATCTTTCCATCATAATGTTGTTTTAATCAAATAGCACGAGGTCTCAGTATTACCAAGACACAGCTGCTTATCAAGGGGATTGCATTCTGCACGACAGCTTTATATTCCCTTAATCAGTATTATGTTGCTTTCAATTCATTATAATGTGTGAAAATTCTAGTCTTTATTTTCATATTATCTTTTTACAGATACAAAGATTTCATATAACCTTTTAGTAAGCATACATATGAACCATCACAGGGTTTTGTTTTTGTTTGTCTGTTTTGTTTTGTTTTGTCTTGTTTCTGTTTTATAAGTGTTTATAAAATAAGTGCAAAACAACTCATTTTTCTTGCAAACTATCTGCATATGCAAGGGTGATAAGGAAATGTAGAATTACCTGGAAAACAGGCTTAACTGCTTGTTTTACCTAATTTGTGAACAGATTTTTTTTTTTTTTTCCTTAGACCATTTACTACTATTTGAAGTTCTTTCTTTACATAGTTGAAAAAATCTCTCACCCTGGAGTATTTCATATAAAAGTATAAATGGTTCTGTGATTAACTGAATAATTAATTAAGTATATTTGAAATTATTGGAAAAGAGTATATGTGTCTCTATGGCAACTTCCTCTTCTGTAACATTTCTTAATGTGAAAATTCAAGAAAATCTATACTTAACTAGTTGAGGTTAAAGTGTAAAATCTGTTATGTATTACGAGGCATCTGGTATTTCTTGTAAAAATGAACACAAAATTGTCTTGAACTTGTGATGCCAACAGTTAGGAAACACTACATTTGATGATATTAGTGCAGCTGTTCATTTTTCCCAGTGCTGCTGTGCATTTTGATAAAGCTTTTCAGTGCACAGTGACATACTGGTGATCATTCCTGTATAATATCAGTGTTTCACAAACATTGGGCAGTCTCGTTTTCACTCTGCCTATGAAGTGATGTATCATAAATAATTCCATTTGACAAATAAGAACATGTGGGGCAGAGCTATCAAAGTTAAAGGTGTATGTTAAATTTAGGATCTATCTCAGAGGCAGCTGTAATCAGTTTTTCAGAGCAATTAGTATTACAGCTTTGAATGTTTTTAGGGCATACTTTTATGGTAGATGTGGTACAGGTATGTTGCTATCACCTGTGCTTATAATCTTTGCCACTGGGCACTCTCACAGTAGACTAATCACTGGAATGGGCCAAAAGTATCCCTGAAGGTGATTTTTTGCAGACATTTGACAAGACAGGAACAGCACAGTTTGGGGCATCAGGAGATGACCTTGCTTCTCTGATTTTGCTATGCTTCCCCATTCCACCCCCACGCCCCTCTGGCTGGTGTTGTTATTGTAGATTTTCCAGTATTACATGAATCGCATCTCTTCCTCATGGTCTTCATTTTGTGTTTCAAGAAGTCAACTTTGTTCAGTCTGCTAATATAGTTAGTGTTGCTTTATAGTGAGAGAAACTTACTGGAAATATAAGTTCATTAAATCAGTAGCCTGGAAAAATACTTTGTTTAGGTTTGTCTTCATTGTTTCTAAACATGTTTATTAGCATGCAGTGAAAGACAATTTTCAGGGAGTCTTTAATATGATGTATTCTGGATAACCTGAGGGAAGACATTCTGGAACTGCTGCTTCTGCTTGTAAAAATTGTCCATATTTGGATTTCAGTCATCTTTCCTTGGATGATAAAGCAATCATTCATATTGGCCTGACTTCTGTGGCCAGTCTTGGAGAAGGTTTCCTGTAGGTTAGTTGGCTTGGTGAAGTGGCTTCTCAGCTATTACTTATTTTTCAGAAAACATTAAAGTGGTTGTTCTTCACATTAGGTAGTAACGAGGTTCTCTTTGCAACAGCAGGTGTTGAGCTATAATTGGCCATTAGGTTGTCATGTTTTGCTTGGATACTTTAAGAGGATAACAAAGCTATTTTCTATCAGTACAAGTTGGCTTTTATTACAAGTAAGGGAGAACTCCAAACCAGGTCATGGTGGTCACAGACTTAATGGCTTATTTTCCTGGATGAAACTAATTAATTTTCTTGACTTCAGAGCTTGTATTTCAGTATAAAATACACAGCTATGTAAAGTCAGTGAAAACTTGATTAACATACATATAAGTTAATTTTGCCCTAAAAAAACCCCAAACAACAAAAATCCAAACAACCAAAACTGTGAAGCTTTATTTCACATTTCACTAATTTGAAAAACAAACAAACCAATCAACTTGTTTTTTCCATTATGAGTAATTTTCACTTAAAGTGCAGTTTTGGGCTACATATAATGTATCGAGTAACCCTGAAATTCTAGCCACTCTCCACAAGGTATAGAAAGGATACCATACTATAAATAAGAATGTCTTTGTTTATACAATTCAGAGCAACAGTGTAGTAATCACTTGCATTAAAACTGTATTTTCCTCCATCATAATGATGAAGTTTGATTGGTATGTCTGAGAATTACTTTCAAAGTATCATCATCTGTGTCTAAAGACGCACAAGAATTTTCAGTGAGTTGTTATCCTAAAGTGAGTTCTATATGTTGTTTTCTTTTTAAAAAAATATGATTGCTGCTACAGGTTTGCATAGGAGGTGGGTGGGAATGGGCCACACTAGCAGACTGTGCCATTGATCCTGGCTAGAGCTTGTAGACAGCTGGGTCCAGGTCCACATGTGCTACAGCACACTTCAGCAGAAGAGCTCCTCTTTCTCCCTGTTCCTATCATAGAATCCAGAGTAATGATAGCATTCTGAATGTCTGGGATAGATAACAACTAAATATGGTAATAACGCTTAGGGTTTCTTTCCTGGATCCAGGATTGGTGTTTCCCATGAGGACTGTTACCCTGGAATAGTTCACAATGACAAAAGTCCTTCATTGGCATGACAGAGGGGTGTAGGAGTTATGGTACGTTACCAATGCTGAATGGCAGAAGAGGTTGCTGGATGTTATATTTGAAGGCAGAGTTTAGCTATCATCCTAAAAAAAGAGGGAAAGTCTAGGGTGTTTCCTGTCACTGAAATGTGCTGTGGCATTGAACGTGATCTCTGTGAGAGCATAACAAGAAGTAGTTACTGTTCATCTAACTGTTCTCATACTTCTTTGGTATGACAGTAATGTAGAATGAACCCCTAGAAAATGAAGCTATAGAAATATAACAATATAAATGACACTTTTTAAAATTTGTTTGTTAGTTGTGGTTTTTTTTCTTATTTTGCATTTGTTTGTTTGGTTGGTTGGTTTGTTTGGTTGGTTGGTTTTTTGTTTGTTGGTTTGGGTTTTTTTATTTAAAGTTGGGTTTTTTTTTTTTTTTTTGGACCTAAGACATTCTAAAAAATGTCTTCAGTGTTCCAATACTCATTGGATGATACTACTCAGGAAGATAATTCAATAAATAAAACTACTTTCAAACATCCTGCTGTCGGATTGTACTAGCACTCATTTGCTTGGAGAATATGCATGTCTAATGAAATATATTCAGTAGATGATGCAAATATATTTTAATGTTTCCAAATTAGGTATGCATTTGTGTTGTTCAGTGCTTTGTGCCTTCATGCACCTGCATATTTAGGTAACTTTATTCAGCCAAGCCATGCCTAGAAGAAAGTTAATGTACCTTTCTGCACAGAACAAGTAAGATTTGAGTGTAATTTTTATCATTTCAGTTGAAATATTCCTTCTTAATAGCAAAATATATTTTCAACTATATAACTTGTTAAAGATGTGGAAAGAGTAAAAGAAAGAAAGATAGAATACTGGGCATGAAAATAAAATTAAGATGAAACAAAATAAAATGCAGAAAGACTGAAATGCAATTAAGAATATTACTATGTTTAATTAAAAAATATTGAACATACTTATTTATCTTTTACATATGATGAGGACATAGTTGATGTTTCAAAATTTTTTTGATATGTCACTTCTATGGAAATTTGCTGTTACTAGAGATTTGATTACATGTGGTTAATAGAATATGAAAGCATACACCTTGAGGTTCCTGGAAATTATTATTTACAATCTAGAATAAACATTACTATAAATATTATCATTCCTTAGAAAAACTTTCTTCTTTCATGTGCTGTTTTTACTCTATATCAAAAAATCTTTACAGAATGTTAGTGATGTGTCTAAATGTTTATAAAAGCTTCATTTCAATAGAAGATGCATTGAAAAAATATTTTAATCCAGTCCTATTTGTAGAGGAACCCTTACATGGAACACTTGTATTTGATCTCTGAAACTTTCTTTTAAGGGTTGTTAATTAACCTTGAAATCTGACACGTGCAGCTTTTAAAAATATTATTTACTTGGTTTATTTTTTTTTGGTATTAGGAATAAGTGACATTATATGAATTCATGTTTTTATTATGGTCTTGTGTCTGATGTTTTATTAACTCTCTCTGCAAAGTTGAACTTTACAGGCCTTTAACCTAACTACCCTTTTTGGAGGTTCCTTCACTTTCCAGTAGAGCTAAAGCAGGTTGAATTTTATTCCCACTGGCTTTTTTATTTTATTTTAATTATGTAGACATACCTTTGGAAAAGCTGTAAATATACTGTTGGCATTTAACCATCGGTGGTTTTTTGTTTTTTTTTTTTTTTTTCTCTCATGCTATAAGCTGATGAGAAGCTGCAGATCAACCTTTTTTCATAGAGAATTTCTAAATTCAACTAATTACATTGAATATCAGCTCTAATTAGGCCTGGAAAAGGAAGCACTTTGGGAACAGGGTAAAAAGAAACTGTAATTATTTAGCATACTCTGATACAGCCCTGTGAAAGAAAGCTAAAAAAGAGAGATGCTGCTATGGCAATACACATGCTAAACATGCATAATTTTAGCAAGTATGGTCATGAATTACTGGAAGCAAAATGTTATATACAGCACCGGCAATCTGGTTTTCAAGGTGTGTTGGTTTGGGTTTTTTTTGCTCCTTTTTAATATTTTACATTACTTGACCTGTGAGATATGAAATTTCTGAATTACAGTGTAATGAGCAACACAGGACATCTGTGAAATCTACCTGCTTAGTTGCTCTTCATTTTCAGAGGTTCACCCTGTGTTTCTGTATAGGAAGATAGCACAGGACAGGCAAGGATAGCCTGTGAGATTGTGAATTACACATTTATATAATGGTGTTAAATCGTGTGGAAATCTAGGTCCCCCTAATCTTGATTAGTCCCATATGTAATCCAAGGGTTTTGAAAGATCACATTTCCTCATTGGAAAAGACTTTAAGAATTGATGAGAACATCAAAAAACATTCTTGCAGAAGTATGGACTTTATATGTGCTCTTCTCTTTTCCCCAGGCTAAAGACATGTTTTAGGAGAGGGCAGTTTGAAATCCCTCTACTAAATGGACCTCTGTATTGAACAGACAACTGATTCGGGGGGCTGCTTCTGGGCTTGGAGTGAGGTGTGTGTATAGTTCATTCAAGTAAGCAGATCTGTAGACATCTGGGGCCTAGGTAGGTGCCAGCTTTGACTTCCTCTGGGTTCTTCCTGCATAGGGATGCTATTGATCTGAAATGAACAGAAAAGGATTGTGAGCTTTTTTAATTATCATCAGATCTGAGGATCTTACATTTATTTGTATGGGACAAGTAACACAAAGATAAGATCACAATAAATCTGGACCTTTTTAGCTGTTGATCTTTTTTTTTTTTTCTGTTTGGATTCCTTCAGGCACCCAGAGCCTGAAACCAGGTGAGAGATCTCAGAACTGTGAGATCTCTATATATTTGCAAAGGACCCCCTAAAGTCCATAAAAATAAAATAAATAATAATAATTAAAAAATTTAATGTAATTTCAAACACTGGTTAGAAACTACTTGTCATCTAGACAAAGACAGAATTTTCACATGTGAATGCCTATTACATTCTCA
>JANIJG010011454.1:41846-52464 GCA_024611175.1 Megaceryle torquata | reverse complement strand
AGGTACAGAAATATAACTAGCTTCAGTTTGCTGAAGCTGAAAGACATCACTCTGAGTCATGTAATAGATGATGATGGAAAAGGTAACCTGCTTAATAAATAAGGTTTTCAAATCAAAACTTGTGTTATATACTATATTATATATTACATTATATTATATAGTATATTTGTCTTATACATAAACTTAGATTACTTCTGAAAAATGGCTGATTTCTTTTTCTATATATGTAATAGTTCTGCACGTGAAAAAAGTCTCTGTGAAATAACATCCTCTAGTCAAAAAGTGAAAACTCTACTTTTAACTATATATCAGGAAAGTGTATTGGTCTGTTTTAAATAGTACTGAAACCCTGCAGCTCTAACAGCACAGATGACCAAGGAGCTTCATAGTTCTCCATCTTTTGTTTTAATAAATATGTCATTGTTTATTGATGATACAGTACCTAAGTGATGCTGGTGCATCATATCTACATATTTGTTGTTGGAAATCAGAGCAACAAGTTAATCACCATAATAGTTCTTAATTTTCGAAGGTACTGTATGACATGTTTTAACATAGGGACCCAAATTCTCTTGTCTTTCTGTATTGGCACAAACCGAATATTCACTTAGTTTCACTAAGATGTTTTCATATATATTACAAAGTTAGACAAAATAGGGCCACAATAAATTCTGTATCCACTTCAAAAATGCAGTTTATAAATGCTTAATGGGAATGCTTAATGTTTAGCAAAAATAGCTATTTAGTAAGTAATTAGTTAAAAGGTTACTATTTTGGACACTGTTAAATTGTATACATCTGCTTAAAATGCTGTATTTAGCTTTTGGATGTCTTTGTTTATGAACAGACTACAAATTTTTTCAACACATTCATCATCCACAATTACTCAAATTTCAGTGAATAATTATTAACACATTGAGGATTTGCAAATATTTGTAGTTCTCAATTCATATTTTGAAATTACCAGTACTAATTTGTCATCTCAAAGTAATTTTTGAATTAGGCAGCATAATATGTATTTCCAATTATGATTTCAGAAGCTGTAGAATTCAGTTGGAGTTTTCCATACACAGAAAAAAAAACAAAATTGAGTTTTTTACCTTACTCCCATCAGGGATATTTGCAATGTTAAAGATTGAGTGCCTAAATATTAGTAGTTAAAGTATTTAATCAGACCGAAGTTTTGAAATGGAGCAAATATTTATGGTACTTGTTTAGGTATAACTGGTACCTTAGCAATTATCATTCAGCTCTTGATTGATATGCTATCTGGTGGCAGCTCCAGTAACACTAAATTGCTTGCAGATCTTGGGCAGTTTTCCATATTTTGATCAATTAAGAACCAATTGTGTGAAAAGCCCTTGGCTTTTATTTCTCACTGATGATGCAAGGGAAACAAACGACTGTGAACCAAAGACAAAGTTACTTCCAACTGCTTAGGGAAAGGTATCTTGACTTCTGGCTACCTCAAGGCAAAACCTTTGAAAGCAAAGCAACAGCTGAGTCACTGCTCTCATACCCCTGTTTCCCTTGTTTTCTGCTTGGCTGTACTGAAGGAAAATCCTTCTGTGAACATTGTGTTGTCTCACTAGCACCCTTAATTCAGCTAAGTTAGCCTGAATCAAAGTCTAGCAAACATAGCTTAGAGAAGGTTTAATTGATAACATGAATAAAGCAAATTTAGACCAGATCAAGAGATCTACTTTGTATCTGTCCTGATATGTAGATATGTGTGTATATATATATATATTTATACATATATATATTTATATATATATATTGCTTGTTTTCTTGCACAGTTCTCTGAGTAAACCAGCACATCTTAAATAGGTAATTTTTTGGTACTATTTCTTCACATGGGACTTCATAAATGAGCTTGTGTCAGTAGTGATACATAATTTGTCATTTAGGAATATGTAACGCATGCTCACAGATGTGCACATATGCTTAACATATAGAAGTTTTTTTAGTTCTGTTATGCAGTGACTCGTGTCATATCAGTTTACCCTTTTTGCATAGGAAGCAACAGCAGTCATGACTCATTATGAAAGCTTTTGCTGTTTTATGTTGTTATGAGTAGAGACTGGTACAATGATACTGCAAAGTGTAGGGCTTATTTTAGTATGATCAATAAATGATGATAATTTTATTTCGTAATTAATAGTATATGAAGTATTTTAGAATTAAGTATGTTGCTTCTCTTCTAGGTAGGAAGTGGAGTATTATAGAACATGAAGTTTATAAAATAAATTAAGAAAATGCTTTAGGATGTCAAGAAATGTCACTACTTTTTAATTTTCTTTTGAAATTTTGTAAGGAGTTTAGTGTACTTATTTAACTCATTCTGACTGCATTAAGCAACTAATAGAATAGACTGGGCAATTTTATTTTATTAATTAGATGTAACAATGTAACTATTTAAATGAGAGATAACATTTGAATCAAAGATGATTTTCTAAGTTGCTATAAAAGAATAAACTGTACTTCAGCAATTCCCCTCCTTAATAGCAATTCTATAGGTGGATTCACTTTTTGCTTGAGGATGATTCTATGCATTTAATTAATGAAGTAGCATAGCTGTACATAGTCTCTTTTACAACTTTGTTAGTAACAATTCATGTAAATTAAGAATAAAATGTCTTTTCCTTACCTAATTTTTACGTAAAAGAATTTAAACCCAAACAACAACAATAAAAACTATTTTTTGTGCATCTTTCCCATGAAATAGTTTTTCACTTATTCAAAAAAAGTAAAAAAAGTAACTATTCACATCAATGGTTTAAAAACTGGCTGGATGGCCAAGCCCAGAGAGTTGTGGTTAATGGAATTAATCCAGTTGTCAACTGGTCACAAGCGGTGTTCCCCAGTGCTCAGTTTTGGGGCCAGTCTTGTTTAATATCTTTATCAGTGATTTAGATGAGATGGTCAAGTGCACGCTCAGTAAGTTTGCAGATGACACCAAATTGGGTGGGAGTGTCGATCTGCTGGAGGGTAGGAAGGCTTTGCAGAGTGATCTGGACAGGTTGGATATATGGGCTGACGTCAATGGGATGAGGTTTAACAAGGCCAAGGGCCAGGTCATGCATTTCAGTCACAACAACCATAGGTAATGCTGCAGGCCCGGGGAAGAGTGGCTGGAAAGCTGCATGGCAGAAAACAATATGAAGTGTTGATTGACATCTGACAGAACATGAAGCAGCAGTGTTCCCAGGTGGCCAAGAAGGCCAACACCATCCTGGCCTGTATCAAAAAGGGTGCATCCAGGAGGAGTAAGGAAGTGATTGTGTCCCTGTACTCATCACTGGTGAGGCCACAGCTTGAATACTGTGTTCAGTTTTGGTCGCCACAGTATAAGAAAGACATTGAGGTACTGGTGTGGGTCCAGAGAAGGGCAGCAAAGCTGTTGAGGAGTCTGGAGAGCATGTCTTATGAGAAGTTGCTGAGGCAACTGTTGTTGTTTAATCTGGAAAAGAGGACGGTGAGGGGAGACCTTATTGCTCTCTACAACTACCTGAAAGGAGGCTCTTCTCCATGTAACTAGTGATAGGACAAGAGGTAATGGGCTTTAGTTGTGCCATGTTAGGTTTAAATTGGATATTGGGAAAAAATTCTATACTGAAGGAGTCACTAGGCATTTGAACAGGCTGCCCAAGGATGTGGTGGATTCACTATCCCTGGAGGCATTAAAAAAAAGTGTAGATGTGTCACTTCAGAAGATGGTTTAGTGGTTATGATAATGTTAGGTGATCAGCTGGACTTGATCATCTTGGAGTTCTTTTCCAACCTTAATGATTCTGTGATTTTTAACTATGGTGACCACATCAGGGAGCTCTGGGACTGATAACTTGCTGCTTCAACAGGTGATTCAACAGCAACTATATGAGAAGATCTTCCTAACATGAGGGGAAGGGCAGCATACACAATCTAGAATGTAGGCCTCTCTCAAGTGTTTCAGGATAGTTAGCTCTGCTTGAATGTAAGTGCACAGTGAAGAGTGCTGCATTACACTGAAAATGAGGTGGAAGGATGAAAGAGGGAAAATACACATATCCACGCTGCTATGCACTATGTAATTTTGGCTTTTGATTGAAAGACTGGTCAATTCATTGAGAATAAGTCAAAGACAGACAAGGAATTTTGGGCAATACTTTTTTTTGGTGGTGTTTTTTGTTTGTTTGTTTGTCTGATTTCTGGTTTGGCTTTTTTGGTCTGTTTGGTTTGGTTTGTTTTTTTTGTTTGGTGGGGTTTTTTTTGTGTGTTTAGTGTGGCCTGGTTTGTTTTTTGTGGTTTTTTGTTTGTTTGTTTGGGTTTTTTTGTTTGTTTGTTTCTTTGGTTGGTTTTTTTGCTTGTTTTTTAATAGTGGAGTTGCTTTTAACTTTGCCTACCTACCAAAAAAAAAAAAAAGTAAATAATCAAGATTCTTGCATATACTTCTTTGAGGCTTATTCATTTGGTGTAGCATGTTTCTCTTCATATTACCAACATTAAATTACTTGCTTGTAAATGTCAGTGGCGTAATTGGTGCAGTTTTTGAGCACTCTGAATTCTGTTGGCATCTTTTCCAGATAAATGTAGGTTCTGAGAGAAGGGTAGCGTATATACCAGCATGCCAGCCCACCATGTGAGAGTGAAAGTGAGTGGACTTGTTCTGGGTATTTGTAAGTTAGCTGTGGTTCACTGTATATCTGGATTACCTTTTGGGTGGTGAGACTTTTTGTAACACTGTGCACGGTGGTTTAGATTTTCAGACATAAAACATTACATTTGGAAAGTAACCCAAAAGTCCTGATCGGTTGGGCTCATTACATGAAATATTTGTTAATAGCTGGATATTTCATTATGGGTCTCCTATAGTATGTATATGCATCTTGCAGAAAAATGTAGAATCACTAATTAATCTTGAGGATTGATTGAGGTTGAGGAAAGTAGTTTGACAAAAAAATAGTCAGGGATAGGAAAAATACATACAACCTATGGACGTCATTACATATAACAGCTCTCAGAAGTGTAGTTCATGCATTTTAACCATCAAGCCTAAATGCAGTTTGTAAAGTGAAGATGACAAGATAGTAATAACATTGAAAAGAAGACAGCTGCAATCAAATATACAGTATAAAATTCAAAAAGAGCTGTTTACACATGGAGGTTAAAGTTTATGTTCCTAGATTAAATAATGGATTAAGGAACAAGAGCCACATTTAATGCTCGCTTCAGTGTCATTAGAATTGAAAATTATCTTCTTAAATACTTAGAAGTGAGGAGAACGCTTCTTGCTTGAAGAGTTTAATAAAAGTCATCAAACATCATTGGGTGGATGTGCCATCTTTCAGAAATATATGGAAAGCTATGTTACCACATCAGTAATACAGAAATGTGGCTGCTTGAACATGTGCACAAATGAGGATCATATGCATGATTCATTTGCTTCTATCACAACCAGTCAGTCACAGGGTGCTGTAATATACCCAAAAGTCAGAACTCACCAGAAAAACTTCAGTACATCAAGTTTTTATATGTGTGTATATCTGTGTTTGCATTGGTTCCTTGAGTAGTCTTTAAAAATACATTTCACAATACAAATACTATAAAATTTGTATATGGATGCATTTGAAAATTATATCATGATGATTTAATTTATTGTTTGTAATTTACTTCTGAATTACTTCATTGATGTCTTTGTTTTCATAGTTTTCTCATGTGCATAGAAAGCCTGTATTAATAACCAGTTTGTCTAGTTGAATTCCAATTCTGTAGAATTAAAATTAATTCACCTTCAGTTTTTCATCTTTTTATCTTGTATGGTGTAAGCAGGTACATAAAATGCTAATACCTGGAGTGTTTTTGGCAGTAATAAGTAATTCTCTAAAGCATCATCTAATCTCTGAAATAATTCATTCTGTAAAATAATATCAAATCTCAACTCTTGAACTTTTAAAATGCTTACATTTCTGATAAGACTTGCAGTAAAATTCAAAGCCAAATCTCTCTCTCACTGCAATCCTTGTAATTGTATGTTAATTGAGAAATTATAGAAACATTTTCTAAGATGTAAATTTCTATGGTAAATAGACATTAAAAAAAAAAAAAACTTTGGAAAATTATTGAGCTTTCCAAAGGGGCTATAATTTCATAACTTCCTTACTTCTTAGTATTACACTTACTGCAGTTCTTTCAGTCTATGTTCCTTAGTCTGCCAAGACTGTAATCCTCACTAATGATAGTAATCCAGCAACATGCATCATTTCAAGCAATGTCACTTCTTTTTCCCCCTCTTTCTAACCAGGATGGTGACTTGTTTGCCAAATATCTATGAAATAGGAAAGTACTATTTTTTTGCTGTAAACTCTGGGAGTGCTGTGGGGAATGTCTCGACAGTGTAGTATATTGAAAAGTAGGGTGACATCTGTTCTATTTTAAAATTTAAAAAAAAGCGAACTTGAAATGCTTGCCTTGAATTAAGTGCATTTAAATAAATCAACAGCTAAAAGAAAGACAAGTTAAGTGTTCCTCTTTCCAAGACTATAAACTTCTCCAACTTTTAAAATAACTTAAATTCCGATGATAAACTCTCAAACAGGTAGGTTGAATGCTGTATCATTAAAGTAATTCTCATATTTTGTGTGAAGTTTGTGGCACAAGCCAATGCTGACAGTGAAAAATATCACTAAAATATATCAAAGAGCATTAAGCTAATAAAAATAACAGCTAGTGTATGTTTCGATTGATTATTCACTATTCAGAGTGAATCTAGCAATCTCAAATATCCATCTAATTGTGTGCAAAGGTTTAAAAAACTTAGTGAATGAAAACAGATGTCTCATACTTTACAATTTTACCTACAGTGTTAATGTACTTCTATAGAGACAAAATTGAAAATTAGGACATATTTCCAGTGTAGTTCCCTACTTTTTTGTTGAAGATAATTGAAGTCACATTAAAGTATAGTCATATCTTTTACATTTTATATTCATAGTACTTCCATATTCTGCTTTTTCCCCTGCCTCAATGAATAGTTCTTTCAATATATTTGCTTTTAGCAGTAGAAATTATTCTCTTATGACTAAATCTAACTTCATGGGGAAACAGGTAATGTCGATTAAAATTTTCTATGTTTAAATAGCCAGGTTCACCTGTTTAGTCCAAAAGTTCAATCTCTGTTCTGGGCAATTCCTTACATGTATAAAATCTAGCAGGAGGCAAATATCTGCATTTTCTTCTATTAGATAATATCTTCATACCCAGTGATTCACAATTTAGAAGCTGTCTTAAGTTTTCTTCATAAATTTGACTATTACCTTTGAGTATGGTTTGAGTTTTTATGCACAGTGGTCTTCTTAGATATTAGACATTTTAATATGGACAACTGTGTATTGCCAATATTGTTTTTCCATTCAAGATTGAACTGTGAATGGAGAAAAAGTCTCCCAGATTTGAAATGCACTTCATTTCCTTTTTACTGTGAAAATAAGGTACAAATGAAGAAAGAGTTTTAAGACTTCCATTTGCATTGAATAAAATGCGATAGTCATGCCAATTTGACCACTGGTTTATATTAATTAGAAATCTTTCCAATGTTACTTTTATTAATCTAGCTGCCTGCTGCATGATTTTCTACTTGTTCCATTATAAGAACGGCAGTGCTTTTAATTTCAAAAACTAGTATTTGGGTACAAACTCTCTGGATTCTTCTGTGATGTTAGGTGGAGCCTGAATGTCATAGAAATGTTCTTTCTAATGGGTAATTAGATATCCAAGTAATTTAACCTCTGTGTGTTATTGTCATCAAGCTGATGATCCTGATGAAGAATGCCTGACAATTAGTGATGTAGAAATACCAAAATAACATAGACATTATTTATGTGGTTGCTAACTTAGTTGTTAGGCATTGCAAATAATAGAGGATTAGCCATCTCATTCCTCACTTCTCAAAATTCTCAAAATATGCTTTCTTTTTGGTTCTTGCAGTGGCCAAAGTATCCTGTAAAAGTCTGCTTACTGGCCCTGGTGACTTATTGTCATGTAACTTACTAGTATGCCCTAAATAACTTTTTTTGCAGTTGATGCAATTCCTCTGACCTACCTGCTACAAAGAACATGTCAGGAGTGGGAATCTCTTCATCATCTTCAGCAGGAAATATCAGTACAAAGATCAGTGTCTATGCAACAGCCTAGTAATCCCTCAGTGCCTATCCAGCAGCTTTGCTATCTGGCTTTATACTTCGTATGTACTTTTTTCTACCAATTTGTGCAACCTATGCAGGGATGCAAATTATCCTCAAATTCTTTTTCATCTTTCTAAATTTCCTGCCTACATTTTAGCATTGGTGTTGAAGCAGCTGAAAGGTCTTCTCTTCCTTCATTGTTTAATATTGCACAGTCTTGACAAATGACATTGTTAATGGTCCAATTTACTTTTCTCAATTTTGGGTTGTGTGGTTATTCAGAGGCATCTCAGCTCCATTTTGTGTATGGGTTTTATTTCACTGGGCTTGATACAGCTGTTTGAGATTATGAATTGAGCCACTAGAGAACTGCAAAGTGATAAAGCTGTTATAACAGTAAAGTAATTCATATGGAATTCACTTTTTGTATTAAGTTTTTACTTTTTGAATATTCTGAAGTTTGGCTGTATTTGCTGGTTATTCAAAGTGGTCGTAGTGTAAGACAGTCTAGTAGCTGTCAAGGCCACAATGTAAAAGTGTCAGCTTCCTGGGTGAGAATTTGTCAGTAGATTTTGGAGATGAATCCTCATTTCCTCTCTCTTTTCTCTCTCAATAAGCCATCCATATATTTTCACATTTGTTTAACATATATTTTGGGTTTCTTTTTAAAATATTACTTTTGGCATGTTCCTACTGAGAAGCTGCTGCTTTAATCTAATAACTGGAAAAGCTTACTGAATGAGATACAGTTGCAGCTAGAATTAGGTCCTCTTTTTATACACATAAGTCTGGTTCCTGCAAAACAAAACCCTTGTCAAACTTAGTCAAACAAAGGCTGTGTAGAAAAACAAATTGTTTGCCACGTGCATGCATTGTATGGCCTTCCCATTCCCATCTCATTTTGCCATTGTTCATTGAAAAGCTTATTTTGAACTTACTAGAAGTATGAAAATTCACTAATAAAATAGATATATTTTCTCCTTTCAATTTTTTAAGTTTGTCTTCTTATGCATTTAATAAGTTGAAAAAATATAGCTGTCTTGAAAAGCATCCATTAAATCCTAATCTATTTCCAAGTTTGATTCACAAGGTTGAGAACACCAAATTATTCTCATCTGACTTTAGTAGCATTTGTGCATGCTCAGATCTTTCAAATGATAACATGTCCCTTTTTTATGCTTCTATTATTACTTTATTAAAAATGCCTATAATTTTCAACATAAGTATATGCAAAAAAAAAAAAAAAAAAAAAAAAAGCAGTAAAATGACAACTAATTCCCAGTTGAAAATAAGTAGATATGAGACCTATTTCCAGAATTGAAACTTAATTGAAACATAATGCATGGGGAGAGTCTGGAATGTGTAGAGCAAGAGCAGTTGTCTGGAACATTGACTCACTTTGTGAAGGGAGACATTTTACAGGTGTCTGACAGGGATGGTTTGGGATCCTAGAGGTAGGGGGATCAGAGGGCAATGTCTCTTTTGGTGATGTGTTTTTAATTCATTCTTTGCCTCTGACAGCTTGTGTATTTTCTACTCTGCACACCATTGAAGTTTTTCATCTGGTCTTTTGTGCAGTCCTCCAAGGTAGAAGCCAAAACTTAAGTTCCAATATCTATTTACATTTTTTTTCTCTGTGAGGATGGATGTGATCAAAATACCAGTGAGGTTTGATTAAGGTGCCTCTAGAAGGCTTTAAGCTATTACAAAAATTACTCTTTTACACTGTTGCAAAAGTGACAATTGGAACAGAATAACAGTATTTTTTTGAATGTGGTTTACAGTGTTGTGAGATGTCACATTTGCCTTCAGTTGTCTAGACTGGAAAAGAACAGCTGTAAAAAGAATGACAAATAGATGTTTTTCTTCTTTTTCTATACCAAATCTATATTAAGGAGATGCAGCTTCTCTCAGCAGAACTGATGACTTGGCACTGAGTTGAAATCGAAATCAATGTTTATAATAGGTAACTGTCCTAACATCAATACTAATATTTCTTAATCTTCACTTAATATTATAGATATGAAATACTTCACTGCAAGCACTTCTGAATGATGTATGAAATTAAAAATCCCTGATCAATGCACAGAATACATACAGGCAGAAAATGTGTTAGTTATCTAAAATGTTCATGTGTAGTGCAGCCAGAATATCCTAATTTCAGTTGGGAGGGCATATGAAATCTGCATGAGTTACTATTGCAATATTTGTGTAACTTCTTCAGACAATGCCCACTTAATTAGAAGATGAACAGTACTCATCTTAAAACAGATTTTAACAAGTATTTCATTAGAGCTTCAAATGTTCAGGAAGTATGGGATAGAAGAGCAGATAGGAAGATGGATTAGTAACTGGTAGGACAATAGAGTCCAGAGAGTGGTGGTCAATGGTGCCAAGTCCAGCTGGAGAGCTGTAACTAGCGGAGTCCCCCAGGGATCTGTGCTGGGTCTGGTCCT